>ML397302.1:23627-150474 GCA_005239525.1 Nicotiana knightiana | reverse complement strand
CCCCCACCCTAGTTTTAAAGCATGTATTGTGAATTTTTTCCCTCACGAACCTAAGGAGAACTCACCAAGTATTCAAGGATTCTCTTCGATCTACCTCAAATACTGAGGGGCATCCCCCCAGGAGATCACTGGAATATGCCAAAGAGGGTCTCTACAGGAGAATGATGTATCAGACCAAACGGTCGAATGAACCGTGTCTGCATAGAATAATCGAACCCTCGATGGTAAAAACATATATACACTTGTACCAAGTAATCATAGAAGTACCTTCTATCGTCAAAATATTTCACAACATCAAAGAAGTTTTCTATTTTAACAACAGATAGCCCCAAGGCCAAAAACTTATCAAGCACTCAGGAACTGTCCTCGACAGTCACTCCATCGAGTCGCCAAAAGAAATCGAAGTTGTAAGACCTCAGGGCAGGTAACTTCAAGCTCATAAGCCCTCCTCGAGGCAATATCAACTCTGACTCGGGGACTGTCCCCGACTGTCGTCTCATTGAGCTATCTAACGCCAAATCCATAAGACCTCAGGGCAGGTAACTTCGAGCTCATAAGAAAAACAACTAGGCTGATTCATCTCGAGATCATCAAGGCCATGCAGCGGTTGACCGGGCGGATAGTGGCGCTAGGACGATTCATCTCTAGGTCATCATATCGGAGCCATCACTTTTTATCCCTACTCAGAAAGAACAACAACTTTGATTTGACTTCGGAGTGCCAGTGCACCTTAGAGTAATTAAAACAGTATCTCTCAAGCTCGCGTTTGATCCACACCCCAAAGGAGGATGAAACGCTATACTTGTACTTAGCAGTATCCGAGGAGTGGTAAGTGGCGTGTTGGTTCGAGATGAACAAGGTACGCAACTCCCTGTCTACTATGTAAGTCGAACATTTGGAGATGTTGAATCCAGGTATCCACACTTAGAAAAATTAGCTCTTGCATTAATAAGTGCATCTCGAAAATTGAAACCTTACTTTCAAAGCCACCATATATGTGTTTTAACAGCATATCCTTTTCGAAATATATTACATAAACCTGAATTGTCAGGCCGGCTGGCCAAATGGGCCATCGAGGTCGGGGGGTACGATATCGAATATCAGCCCCGAACGGCTATCAAGTCCCAAATTTTGGCAGACTTCGTGGCCGACTTTGCGCCCACCCTTGTGCCCGAGGTAGAAAAAAAAATTCTACTAGCAACAACCGCATCACCGGGGGTATGAACCCTATTCACTGAATGTGCCTCGAACGTGAAAGGATCCGGGCTCGGCATAATTCTGAAGCCACTTGAAGGTGGCGTGATTAGACAATCTATAAAAACTGCAAAGTTAACTTACAACGAAGGCAAGTATGAGGCTATGATTGCATGTCTCGAATTAGCCGAAGGCCTGGGAGAGGAAATCATCGAAGCCAAATGTGATTCCCTCCTGGTAGTAAATCAGGCAAACGGGAGCTTCAAGGTTCGAGAGGACAAGATGCAGCGGTACCTAGACAAACTTCAAACCACCTTGCATCGTTTCAAAGAATGGACTCTAGTCCACATACCTCGGGAGCAAAATAGCGAGGGATGCACTCGCGAACCTGGGATCGTCCGTCGAAGAAGATGACATACTCCTCAGGGCTGTCATTCAGCTCTCCAAATCGGTGATCAAAGAAAGCCATGTCGAGATCAACTCCACCAGCTTGACATGGGATTGGAGGAACAAATATATCGACTATTTGGTAAGTGGGAAGCTACCCACGGATCCAAAAGAATCAAGGGCCCTTCGGACTAGGGCAGCTCAATTTTTACTCGACGAGAATGGAGCTCTATACAGAAGAACCTTCATGGGCCCCTAGAAGTATGCTTAGGACCACGAGACACTGATTACCTTCTTCGGGAAATCCACGAGGGAACCTGTGGAAATAAGTCCGGTAGATTCTTTAATTCAAAAGGTGATCAGAGAAGGTTATTACTGGGATAGCATGAAAAGGGACATCAAAGAATTCGTCTGAAAATGTGACAAATGTCAAATATTTGCGCCAATGATCCACCAACCTGGTGAACAACTGCATTTTGTCTTATCAACATGGTAATTCATGAAATGATGAATGGACATAGTCGGACCCCTACCAATGGCACCAGGTAAAGCTAGATTTATTCTATTTATGACTGACTATTTCTCAAAATGGATGGAAGCGCATGCCTATGAGAAGATAAGGGAAAAAGAAGTCATCAACGTCATCTGGGATCGCATCATGTGCCGATTCGGGACCCCCTCCAAGATAACGTGCGATAACGGGAAGCATTTCATCAGAGGAAAAATAACAAAATTTCTCGAGGATCACAAAATAAAAAGAATCCTATCAACGTCCTACTATCCATGTGCAAATGGCCAGGCGGAGTCCACAAATAAGACCATCATTTAAAAATTGGAAAAGAAGTTAGAAAATGCAAAAGGAAAGTGGAGAGAAATGATGCCCGAGGTGCTATGGGCATATCGAACAACCACTAAATCAAGCACAGGAGAGACATCATTCTCTTTAGTATACGGGGCCAAGGCATTGATATCGGTCGAATTTAGAGAACCAAGTGTCAGATTCTGACATGCCACCGAAGACTCAAACAAGGAGGCCATGACTACGACCCTAGAACTATTAGACTAGAAGTGAGAAGCTTCACTGATCCGAATGGCCGCCAAAAATCAATGAATCGAAATATACTATAATCGAAGAGCAAACACATTTCGGAGTCAGGGACTAAGCCCTAAGGAAAGTCACCCAAAGAACTCGAAACCCTAATGAAGGGAAACTAGGCCCGAGCTGGGAAGGAACGTACCATGTCCTCGGAGTAATCGGCAAAGGGTCATACAAGCTCGGCACCATTGAAGGCGAGCAACTTCCAAACCATTGGAACATATCGGTGCTCAAGCGTTATTATTTCTAAGGTACAACCCTCCCCCTATTTCTTTCAAGTGTTACACTAATGAAATGCGCAGGTATGTGATTAAAAAGAATCAAAGCACCCCCAGCTCGGAGGCCTTGGGTTTTAAATAAAGCATGTGTTGCGCTCTTTTTCCCTCGTGCCAGATTTTATCTCAAAATGGGTTTTAGCGGCGAGGTTTTTAAAGAGGCAACATCGATATGCTACCTAAGGAGAACTCACCGATTATTCGAGGTTTCTCTTTGATCAATCTCGAATATTGAGAGCCAACCCCCCACGAGATCACTGGAATATGCCAAAGAGGGTCTCGACAGGAGAATGATGTATCGGACCAAACGGTCGAATGAACCGTGTCCACATAGAATAATCGAACCCTCGATGGTAAAAACATGTATACTTGTACCAAGTAATCAATGATGTACCTTCTATCATCGAAACATTTCGCATATCAAAGAAGTTTTCCGTTTTCACAAAAGACAGACCCAAGACCAAAAATTTATCAAGCACTCAGGAGCTGTCCTCGACAGTCACTTGCACCGAGTCGTCGAAAACTCGAAGCCATAAGACCTCAGGACCAGCAGCTTCGAACTCATAAGCCCTCCTTGAGGCAACATCAACTCCGATTCGGGGACTAACCCTGACAGTCGGCTCATCAAGCAATCTAACACGAAGCCGTAAGACCTCACGGACAGAAACTTCGAATTCATAAGCCCTCAACGAGGCAATATTAACAGCATAAGCCCACCATGGGGCAATATCAACTCTAACACAAAGACTGACCTTGACAGACGATTCATAGCCATAAGACCTTAGGGCCGACAACTTTATACTCGTAATCCATCCATGAGGCAACATCAAAACTGTAAGACCTTGAGTAAGGTCGTACTGACCTAAAGAATAAGAGCCAGAGTCGCTAGCTACTTCCAAGGTCGTACCGACCTAAAAGCGTAAGAGCCCAAGTCTCCATCTATTCGTACCGACCTAATGCATAAGAGCCCAAGTTGCCAGCTACATCGAAGGGCGTACCGACCTAAAAGCATAAGAGCACGAGTTGCTAGCTAGTCGTATCAACCTTACGCGTAAGAGCCCAAGTCACCAGCTACAGGTCATATTGACCCAAAGCGCCTCAAGGCCGCTCTGAAAACCTCAGGTCCATTGAGCTCGAGTCGAAACCCGACTCAGAGACTACACCCGATACGGTTAACTGAAGTGCCTCAGGGTGAAAAAAGAGTAAGAGCCCAAGTCGCCAGCTAATCGTATCGACCTTACGCGTAAGATGCCACGTCTCCAGCTACAGGTCATACCGACCCAAAGCGCCTCAGGGCCAATTTAAAAACCTAAGGGCCATTGAGCTCAAGTCAAAAACTGACTCGGAGACTAAGCCTGATACAGTTAACTAAAGCGCCTCAGGGCCATAAAAGCGTAAGAGCCCAAATCACCAGCTAATTGTATCGACCTTACGCATAAGAGCCCAAGTCGCCAGCTACAGGTCATATCGACCCAAAGCGCCTCAGGGACGATTAAAACCTGAGGTCCATTGAGCTCGAGTTAAAAACCGACTAGGAGACTAAGCCCGATACAGTTAACTAAAGCACCTCAGGGCCAAAATAGCGTAAGAGCCGAAGTCGCCAGCTAGTCGTATCGACCTTATGCGTAGGAGCCCAAGTCGCTAGCTACAGGTCATACCGACCCAAAGCACCTCATGGCCGATTTAAAAACCTGAGGGCCGTTGAGCTCGAGTCGAAACCCGACTCGAAGACTAATCTCGTTACGGTTAACTAAAGCACCTCAGAGCCAAAAAAATGTAAGAGCCCAAGTCGCCAGCTAGTTGTATCGACCTTATGCGTAAGAGTCTAAGTCACCAGCTACAGGTCATACCGACCCAAAGCGCCTCAGGGATGATTTAAAAACCTGAGGGTTGTTGAGCTCGAGTCGAAACCCGACTTGGAGACTAAGCTTGATACAGTTAACTAAAGCGCCTCAGGGCCAAAAAAGCGTAAGAGCCCAAGTCGCTGGCTAGTCATTTCGACGTTACGCGTAATAGCCCAAGTGGCTAGCTACAGGTCATACTGACACAAATCGCCTCAGGGCCGATTTCAAAACCTGAGGGTCGTTGAGCTCGCATCGAAACCCGAATCAGAGACTAAGCCCGATATGGTTAGCTAAAGTGCCTCAGGGCCAAACAAGCGTAAGAGGCTAAGTCGCCCGCTACATTAAAAGTCGTATCGACCAAATGCATAAGAGCCCAATTCGCCAGCTACACCGAAGGTCATGCCGACCTAGAGCGTTAGAGCCCGAGTCGCCGGCTTAAAAAGCCTAAGGGCCGATTTATAAACCCAAGGGTTTCATTTCAAAGTGCAATTCATCGGGCTGACTATCGACAAGCAAATCAAACCAAAGAATCTTTCATATATATATATGTGTGCATTTCAAATACATATCTACAACACTCCCACAGGATTTTTATGCAAATAAAAAAGAAGAAAATCTAGTCTACTCTCGAGACCAACTCCCTCAAAGGCCCCTTGGACCAGCTTCCACGGCAGCCTTCAAATAACAGTATCAGCTCAAGAAGAAAGGAAATACTTGGCGTCGATATCATCCGCCTCGACCTGCTTTATCTCTTCCGAGAAGTCAAAGCCCCTAGCATGTACCTCTTCGAGGGTCTCCCTTCGATACTTGTATCAGGCATATTCATCGTCCCTCCTCTCTCTAGTAAAAGCTCCTCTCAGCTCGGTACGAGCATCAACAACATCTTTCAAATAAACGGCCACCTTCATATAGGCCTTCGCTCGAACTTCTCCAGCTTCAGTCCGAGTGACCACGAACTCGACCTTCCTATCTAGAAGACCAGTCTCGAGCTTGGAAATCCTGCTCGGTAAAATTAAACTATTTTCTCGGGCATTACGAAGTCGTATTTCGAGGGCAGCAGCCTTGGCCAAAGCATTCCTTAGGCTCGAGGACCAAGCCCCCTATGATCAGTTGTCGACTATATCTGACCGCTCATAAAGAGAAGATACATTTATATATAGTGAAGGTTATTAACATGCATAACGGTCTATTCCACAAAGTAAATTAAAGACGAGAAATGACTAAGAATAGAGGTCTTTATATATAGTGAAGGTTCACAGAGGTGTATTTACGAGGCTCGTGCCTGGAGCCCTTACATAAAGAAGAGAACGAATAAAAACCTAATCTACCGTCTGCCTTGGCCTACTCTATCTCTTTCAAGAAACCAAAGCCCTTATGATGAATCTCCTCGAGGGTCTCCCTCCGAGGTTTGCATCGAGTATGCTCATTGCTCCTTCGCTCTCGATCAAAAGTCTCCCTTCAACTCCTTCTAAGCATCGGTAGCGTCTGTAAGACGGTGCCCATTCCCTTTGGTGTATTTAACATCTTGCAAATGGGTTTACGAACCAAGAACGGTTTTGGCTACCCCCGAACTAGGAAAGCACTCAAGAACCTTAAGTAGGAAGATATTAAGACTCCCACAGGAATTTTTGCCAAAAAATATGACATATATGTGAATTTACTTGGACTCGGATTCAGGGAAAAGAAGAATTGGTGAAGCATTTCCCAACATCGAGATTTATCTGTGACACGAGGGAGTATCTTTGAGTTATCTTCTCTCCACCAAGGAATGGACCAACAGGCTCTATAGATAGCTATGTCTCCGTCATATTGGGGGATCTTCGCTTGCACCAACTTCTCCTAACGACAATCAACCTTTGACTTTTCAATATCGATCACCGGACCAGCACACCAAGGCATGGGCTCGCATCGGTCCGCTACCAATAAATTTTTATCAGCCTCAAGATCAGATGACGTTTCACAGGGTCCAAGGAGGCAATCCTCGACGCAAGGGGGAACTACCGTTTCACTCTTAAAAGAATATGAAAAAGAAGGGGTTTTCTCTTTTTGAGGGACTGTTTTAGAAGTTTTTGGCCATGACTGCGTTAACATTTCAGAATAAGAAGAAGAAAACCAGCGAAGAGATGAAAGCGAAAGCTGCTAAGAAGAGGTTTAAATATGTTTCAAAGCGTGAAAATTTGAAAAAGAAGGGTTGGAGTATTAATGGAGGTTTTTCCAAGCTTTTTGGAGAAGTTGAAAGGGCGGCAAATAGTGGTTCAGAGGATTTTTTTAGAACCGTGCTCTGTGCAACCTTTCTCTCACATCAGCTGATGACCTCACGTGACTGACGTCATGATGAAGATATCGAAGAGCCGGGAATACAAGACCGTTCCTTATCATTTCATTCTAAGGAATGCGGGGACTATCTATATGCGGCTAAAATTGGAGATCCCGATTTTACGGTCATTTCGACACTCAGAAGGCTTGGAGGCCCAAGTTTTGGTATCAAGGGGCATATCGGAGGTCCCCGACCTCGAGGTAATCCATATCGCATGTCCTCAACCGCTAGGAAATACATATCAGAGATCCCCAACCTCGAGGAAGTGCATATGAAAGCCATCATGGAAAGGCGGGAAATTCCCAAGGGGCACGTGTTTAAAGCTGACAAAAGTACACAAAATAATACATGCCCGTACTGTGGCATTAAATGGTTGTACCAGCCATATCTCTTGGTATTAATTACATATATACCATGTTGGGATTCCCCCTCATATATAAAGGGGACCCTTGTCACTTTGTGACACATATGTTATTCAATACAAGAACAAGAACATCCTCTGCTCCTTAGGTAAAACATTCTCTATAATTTCTTTATTGATTTATTGCTTCTCATTTATTGTGATCTTGAATTATTCTTCATTTATTGCTTGTTATGGATCATATATAGGTCATCCTTAAGGCATTCATTACTGTTATACAGTTATCGATAACCCCTAGTCAATCTTCTAAAGCTCGACCCCAATGCCTTTCTGACCACCTTCGAGACCGGTCTCCCCGTTACCCGGGTTGCATAATTTTGTTCCTTTTGCTCTTATTTCATTTTTCTCACTTTATATTTAGCATCTACTGCCTACGAAATAAGTGTTAAAAGATATCACGTATTTTTAGAACCACATAATCAAATATAATTGTAATTACCATTTTTAAGGTAAACATATAGTGATGGGAGATTCTTCAAATGATAGCTTCTCTGGGACCTGAACATCGTCAAGTGACACAACTCTGGAAGGATCTCCGATACATTTCTGTAGCATAGACACATGAAAGACTGGATGTACAGACTCCATGTCAGAAGGTAAGTCTAACTCATATGCTACCTGGCCTACCTTGCGCATGATCCTATATGGTCCAATGTATCGAGGGCTAAGTTTTCCTTTCTTTCCGAACCGCATATCACCTTTCACTAGTGACACCTTTAGGAATACCCAATCGTCAACCTGAAACTCCAAGTCTCACCGTCGATTATATGCATAAGACTTCTGACGGCTTTGAGCTGCTTATAGATTTTCCTGTATAAGCTTAATTTTCTTGATTGCCTGTTGTACCAATTCTCGTCCTACTAATGCAGTTTCCTCAACATCGAACCACCCTATAGGCGATCTAAAATTCCTTGCATAAAGAGCTTCGTATGGAGCCATCTGAATACAAAATGATAGCTATTATTATATGCGAACTCAATAAACGGCAGATGATCATCTCAACTACACTTGAAGTCTATCACACAAGCCCGTAATATATCTTCAAGTGTCTGAATAGTACGGTCTGCTTGTCCATCTGTCTAGGGATGAAATGTTGTACTAAGACTTATCTAAGCCCCTAATCCTTTTTGGAAGGACCTCCAGAAGTTAGCTGTAAATTGATCTCCTCGATCCGAGATAATAGAGACAGGGACACCATGCAGTCGTACTATCTCCTTTATATAAAACCTTGCATAATCCTCTGCGGAATATGTAGTCCTAACGGGCAGAAAATATGCTGATTTTGTAAGACTATCAACAATCACCCATATAGAATTGAACTTACGCTGGGTACGAGGTAAGACTACGATGAAATTCATACTAATTACTTCCTATTTCCAAGTCGGAATCTCCATAGCATGCAATAATCCACCGTGTTTTTGATACTCAATCTTAACCTGCTGACATTTAGGGCATTGAGCAACAAACTCCACTATATCCTTTTTCATTCCGTCCCACCAATATACCTCCTTGATATCATGATACATCTTTGTTTCTCCTGGATGGATAGAATAACGAGAATAGTGAGTTTCTCCCATAACCTGTCGATGCAGCCCTGCAACATTAGGGACACATAATAATCCTTGATATCTGAGGACCCCATCTTTTGTAATTTCAAACGTTGTCTTCTCCTTCTGAGGGGTGGTGTCCCTATAATGAACTAACACAGGATCTTCGTACTGGCATTGCTTTACGTCAGTTTCCTTCAATGTCTGGAAACTCCGTTCGCAAGCATCGGTCCATTGAAACTTTTTTCCCTTCTGAGTTAACTTTGTCAAAGGTGCTGAAAGGGAAGAAAATATCTCTACAACTCTCCTGTAGTAACCTGCTAAACCGAGAAATCTACGAACCTCCGTTGGTGTTGTGGGTCTAGGCCAAGTCTTTACTGCTTAAATCTTTTGTGTATCCACCCGGATGCCTTCACTCAAAATCATATTCCCAAGGAAAGCTACGGAGTTCAACCAGAACTCACATTTAGAGAAATTTGCAAACAACTTCCTTTTTTAGAACTCCAAGCATAGTACGCAAATGATCTACATGCTCAGCCTCTAAACGAGAATACACCAATATATTATGAATAAATACAATTATGAACAGATCTAAAAAGGTCCGGAACACACAGTTCATCAAATCCATGAATACTTCTAGGGCATTGGTCAAACCGAACAACATAACATGAAACTCCAAGTGCCCCTATCTGGTCCTGAATGCTGTCTTCGGAATATCTTCATCCTTAACCCTTACCTGATGGTACCCGGACCTCAAGTCTATCTTTGAGAAACACTTGGCACCTTGCAACTGGTCAAATAAATCATCAATCCGCGGGAACGGGTACTTATTCTTGATCGTCACCTTATTCAACTGTCTATAATGCTTACACATCCATTAGGAACCATCTTTCTTCCTCACAAATAACACATGTGCTCCCCACGGTGATGTACTAGGTCTGATAAAGCCTTTTTCAAGCAAGTCCTTTAGTTGTTCCTTCAACTCTTTCAGCTATGCGGGGACCATTCTATAGGGAGGAATACATATTGGATGGGTATGTGGTAGTAGGTCAATAATAAACTCCATTTCTCGCTCTGGCGGAAGACTCGAAAGATCATCGGGAAACGTGTTAACCACAAAGATGGACTGAATGGTTGGTGACTCTATTTCTACATCCTGAACCCGAACTAAGTGATAAATATAGCCCTTTCTGATCATCTTTCTTACCTTGAGATAGGAAATAAATTTACCTCTCGGTGATGCCGTATTACCTTTCACTCAAAAAATAGGCTCCCCTAGAAATTGGAATCGGACCATCTTTGACCTACAATCAACGTTGACATGACAAGAAGCCAACCAATGCATACACATTATAACATCAAATTCCACCATATCTAACTCAATTAGGTCCGCTACTGTAGATCGACTATGAACTACTACTATATATCCTCTATATACCAGCCTAGCTATCACTGGATCGCCAACAGGTGTGGACACCTCAAAAGACTTAACCAATTCAGGTTTTATTCCAAACTTACTAGCAACCAACGGAGTAACATATGATAAGGTGGAACCTGGGTGAATTAGTGCATATATATCATATGAGGAGATTGATAATAAACATGTAAAAACATCTGGTGATGATTCTTGATCCTGTCGTCCTACTAATGCATGAATGCGGTTCTGAGGACCGCTCAAGCTAGATGCTCCGCCTCTGCCTCTACCACGACTCATTGGTGCTTCTGAACCTTGCCCAATGGGGCGTACTGATTATGACGAACCCGCTACAAATCTTGCTGACTAAGCTATGCTTGCATTACCTCTCATCTGATAGACCCTCATAATGTGTCCCGGATAACCACAAGTATAACAAACACCCAACCCCAAATGGCACTGCCCGCCATGCTGCTTACCACATTGAGCACATCGTGGCAAGGGCGCCCTCATCTGACTTGACTCACCCCTATACTGAGAATCTGAGACCCCGAAATTCTGACCACGCCCTAAATATGTAAAACGATCAAACCTCTTACCGCCAAACTAAGGGGGCACGCTAACCGATGGGTGGGCTGGATACCTCGGGTATTGTGGTCTCTGACCACCTCAAAACTTACCAGAAGGACCCGAAGACCTCGCTCTCTTATTCTGGTACCTATCATGCTCACGATCGGCCCTCTGCTTGTGCTTATTCTCCTCTACACCCTGAATGTAAGCCTAAAAACGAGAAATATCTATGTCTTCCTGAAGTGAGACCGATATACAATCGTTAAGCAAGTGCGGGTCTAACCCGATCACGAACAAGTGAACTCGATCCTCCATCTTAGATACAATAGTGGGAGCATACTTAAACAATGAATCAAACTAAAGACCGTACTCCCGAACACTTATGTTACCCTGCCGAAGGGTCAAGAACTTATCAACTCTGGCCCGTCTAAGCTCTAGTGGCAGATAATGACGAAGAAAAGCATATGTAAACTCCTGTCATACTACTGGAGGGGCATCCTCACCTCTGGACAATTCCCAATACTCGTACCAATTAATTGCAACATCTTGAAGTCAATAGGAAGCTAGCTCAACTGATTCAGTCGTCGTGGCCTTCATTACCCTCAATGTCCCCTGCATTCTATCAATAAATACCTAAGGGTCTTCGTTTGGATCTGCCCCAGTGAATACAAAAGGGTCCAAATTAATGAAATCACGAATGCTCGCACTGACGGACCTATCTGTATGACCAATACCTACTTCCTGACGCCGAGCATGTGTGTCTACTAATCGAGTTAATAGCTGAATACCATCTCTCATCTCCTGACCTGGTGCATCTGGCTGAGGGGCTGAACACACAGTGGTGCTCGACTAGTAGTCTCACCAGCCACATACTTTCCGTTCTGGGCGGCTGTAGTCTTTGGAGGCGTCGCTGAAAATATAACATATCGTTAGGAACATGAATTCTTATATCGCATGATCTAAGATAAGAAGAGAGGACAACATCTTATATCTCCTATAGACTCATGTCCATAAGTGTGGTTCAAAACACACCATAAACAAGACTCTACTAGACACGGTCTGTAGACAACCCTAGGATTGAACTGCTATGATACCACTTTTGTCACAACCCAAATCGATGGGCCGCGACGGATGACCGAGTCTGACCTATCGAACTCCTTTAGGCATGCATCTAAGATATAAACATGAATAGTGTATGTGAGGGAAACCTATACAAAAGACATATGTACATATACATGCGGAATACAGTGGTCGAGCCGGCAAGGCTGCTATAAACAACAATATACCCAAAACTAGAAGCCGACAAGGCCACATACAATCCAACTATACATAACTATCTACAGACCTCTAATAGAAAATAAAACGGTACAAGGATGGGACTGCGCCATGTCATACCCATATATGTATACAAGCATACTATACCAAAATCAACAGCAACTCCGGATCAAGTGGAGCCCGCAAACTCTCGCTAATCAAAGATCCTAAGAAGGGGGAACGTCAGCTTGCCTACCTACACATGCGGGCATGAAATGCAGGCCCCGGGAAATAAGGCATGAGTGCAAATAATGTACTGAGTATGTAAAGCATGAAAATCAGTACATAAAAGAAATAAATGAAACATGGAATAAGGAATTCCGCCTGTAAGTCTAAATAACTTTGCAAATCCTGAAACATTTATAATATCATGCACGTGCGTGTAAATGTCGTGTTATGCATCGATATAGGTGTACATAACATCATCAAGCCTCTGAGGGTATCCCATCATATTATCTCAGTCACTGTGGGCAAAATCATCAACATATACCAACTGATCAGGTGGTGGTGCATATATAACGCCGTAAACCTTTCCCATATCCCATATACATATATATATACAGATAAATATGTGTATATAAGTACATCTGATCATGGGTCAATGTAAATGTATAAATGAATGAAATGGATAAAAATATGTTGATAATCTCAATATTCCTTTCGGATAAACTTTTCAACAGCGTATTTTTCTAAGACCCATGAACAGAAGATATAATAGTATGTCACATAGGGAATAAAGAACATAGAGACCCCTAGTATTTCAAAGAATAGAGTCATTTATGAAAGTTGTGCATTTACTTGTTTCTTTTGTATTATTTGGATCATGCCAAAAAGAAAGAAGAGCTAGCCTTAATATACCTGAGTCGATTCTCTTGAGAAAGTTTACACCGTATTCCCTTAATATTTCAAGATCTCACATTAATAGGTGCTCTGAATCTCGGGTTTTGAAGTGTTGAAGACTCTATGGAATATCATATTTTTAATTCCTGAAGATCCTTGAAATCTCACGTTTTTAAGAATGGAGATGTGATTCTCATGTCTTTAAGACATATAATGGTTCTCTTTTTCTAAAATGATATATGATTGTTACAACCCATATTCACGTAAGTTGGTTCATGCCATAAGTTAGTCAAAGTAAATCTAAGAAGAGATTATCTTTGAGATGATAAGAGGTTAATACTATTGGTCTAAAATGATACAAGAGTGTCTAAGGGTGGATAATAAGTATTAAAAGTTAAATGAATCAAGAATATTGTAACATGTATTTTGGGTAAACCTAGAGGTGATTAATATTCTCAAGAGGTCGTGTTTTAAGATATTTGAATCATATAATATTAGTATCATAAGTCTTTGAGTCAAACAATTTATCAAATAAAAGTCGACAAAAGTTGTCGCAACTTATGTTCATAATTTTACTTAAACTTTAGGTAAAATGTTACTAAACTTTTCTCCCAATTTACTTGAAATTACAGGGTGATCTGCCCACCAAATTGAATATCTATGAGTCTAGATTCAAACGAATTAAACCGTTCGATACGATTTCGGAGTATAGAGGTATTCACATTTTCGCGAGACTGCGCCAAGCAACTCTCTATGGAGCCCACATAGGCGTTTTAAAACATATTGATATATATATATATAAAAGATGACTCAACCCCATTTTTAGTCATTATTTTTCAGTATATCCAGACCATAGAACCCTGAAAACACTATCTCAAGTTTCTCTCATTATCCAAGACTAAAACAAATGGCAAACAACACAAATCAAGTGTCGGAAATCCCGTGGCGCTAGTAAGTTTCTTGTTCTTCTAGTTGTTGCTGATTTATATGTTGTTAAAACTCGTGTGGGAGATTTTTTTAAGTGGTTTATGTTATATAAATACTCTCTCATGTTTTTAATATCAACCCTAGGTGATTTCAAGTCTTCTAAAGTGATTATAGTGCCAAAAACCCCTAATTGATTGCTAGTTTCGCTTCTTTGTTCTTGTGGCAGCATTGGAGGGATATTTCGTGGAAAATTAAAGTCAAATTGGAGTTTTTCTTTATGTTTAAAGTTAAGCAACCTATTAATCTACATGTATTTAAGATTTTCCAAGTCGTAGCTAAGTCATTGATGCTAGAACTTGTGAAATATATATCGAACGGCTTGGTAGTAATGTTGTTGGTTGGTGGACAGTTTTGGGAGGCTCAATATGATTATTATTGATTTTGTTTGGGCTGTTTGGCGATTGTTTTGAATTGTGTGAACTCATATTATATAGGGGAGGTTTTTTTTGTTTCATCGTAAAATAGGTTGTGGTCGATACATAATAGTTACGAGGCTTAAATGATAAAGATAGTGTCATTTCTCTTATTGTAGACTAAGGAGTCGTGACACTTGCATAGCTTGAGGTTGGGAAGTATATATACAAGGTATGAGAGTCTATCCCTTTCCTTCTTTTGCATGACTCCAATTGTACATAATGCAATGAACGAGCTTCCAAAGATACTCTACTCTTAGAAGTTAGCAGTACTTACAATGTTTCCCTTCTTTTGTAACAACTGATGTTGAGATTTCTTCTTTTATTCTTATGTTATCAATGTTTTTGTTACTTCCTGATTCTTATAAGATTCTTGATGAAAAGTTAGTCCTAATAACTTGGACGGAGAATATCGACCTTACGTCACTCCGGAAGGTTCAGAATATGATTCTAATGGTACCTACATGCATTATATATATATTTATATATATATATATATATATATATATATTTTACTCTACCGAGCCGTGCTGTAGTCGGTCGGGTACGACACCTATTGTGCAACCACAGATCAGTTAGGTTTTACCAAGCTACCCGTGGCCGGGTATGTTTTACCGAGCCTATTATGGTCGGGTACGATATGATGATGATGTTACCTACTGAGGCGTATGTTTTAAATATTTATTTATATATATGTATGTATCACATATTTCATGCCAGTAGTCCTCAGACGTACCCAGATGTTAGAGGTTGTATATTCTCTATCCCTATTTACATTATTGTTCTTACTCATGTTTTCCAACCTTACATACTCAGTAATTTATTTGTACTGACGTCCTTTTTGTTTATGGATGCTACATGTTGTGCTGCAGGTCCTGATAGACAGGTAGACGGAGCTCCCCCACCACAGTAGGCTTCCTAGTTCAACGATTATTGGCGAGATCCCTTCTCCGGACTTGCCGTGGTCTTGGTATGAATTTTTGTTATATACATAATGGGTATGTCGGGGCCCTGTTCCTGCAATGTTGCAGCACTTATGCTCCTTTAGAGGCTCATACACAGGTGTCGACTCATTTATAGTTTGGTATGCCTTATTGGCTTATTTTGTTGTATAGTATGTCATGACAGCGTGGTAGCTCGTGCATTATATGTAGTTTCTTTGAAGTCTTGTCATCCCATGTTATGTATGTTCATGCCATTATCATTCATTGTTGATTTTTCATGATCCATATCTACCATTTATATTGATCTCGTCGACCCTTAAAGATAATAAAGAAGGTTAGATAAAATGTACGTTGGTGCTCGGCAAGTATGGCCTGAGTGCTAGTGATGATCCTCCAGTTTGGGTCGTGACAATGACTCACGTTATAAGACTTGCCCAATTCTCACATCTCTAATCTTTCCACATATATTAATGACTTAAGAGCCATACATGGGATGGAGGGGTGGTGCCACGTGGGGGAGGGTTAGTCTTATCCAACCATTCCTTAATTAAATAGTTAACCTCCTATTAACTAATAATTAACCAATTACCCATATAATTAAGGATTATCTCAAATTACATAATATACTACTCACTTTTAATACACTTTGTGTACCCTATTGTCATGGTCTAGGGGACCTTGTATAGCACTAGTTCATAATTACCGGGTATTATGGTTCGGATCATATTTTATCCCAAATTGACAACCTTCAACGAAACTCATTTTCTTTAATTCATTTACCCTTTATCCTTCAAGGTACATACTTATCGCTTGTTATACATAGCATAAATACGTTAAGCTCAAGATAATTTCATCCCCGAATCTACGTCGATTAACTGAAGACGAAACTTTAACGTACAAAAATGCGAGATGTAACAATTTTCTTTAGGTTTTCAATGATAGTCTTGTCCGTCGATTCGTCTTGTCCGTTCCAACTAGGATAATACGGCGTTGATAATATCCTTTTTATTTTATGGTCTTCGAGGAATTTCGTCACTTTGCTGCCGATAAATTATTTTCCATTGTCGCACACTATTTCGGCGGGTATCCTGAATCGAGACACGATGTGATCCCAAATGAAGTCTATAACCTCTTTCTCTCTGACTTTCTTGAAAGCATGTGCTTCAAACAATTTAGAGAAATAGTCAGTCATAAATAAAATGAACTTAGCTTTACCTAGGGCCGATGGCAGAGGGTTGACAATATCTATCCCCCATTTCATGAATGTCCATGGGGATAGGACTGAATGAAGTTGTTCTCCGGGCTGGTGGATCATCGGTGCAAACCTTTGACATTTATCAAATTTTCTAACAAACTCCTTAGTGTCATTTTCCATGCTATCCCAATAGTATCCTACTCTAGTGATTTTGTGAATTAGTAATTCGGTGACGGAGTGGTTCCCACAAGTGCCTTCATGGACCTCTCGTAGAACATAATCGGTGTCCCCTGGTCCTAAATAGACTGCTAATGGTCCGTCGAATGTTCTCCTATATAACGTTCCATTCAGGCAATGTGAATCGAGCAACTTTGGTTAGTAGGGCACTCGATTCTTTAGAGTCTGATGGGAGCTTTCCATTTTTTCAAGTAATCAATATATTTATTCCTCCAATCCTGGGTTAATCTTGTAGAGTTTATCTCAGCATGACCTTAATCGATCACAAATATCGAGAGTTGAACGACAGTCCCCGAGCTGATCTTATCCTCCTCGACCGATGACCCTAAATTTGCAAGCGCATCGGCCTCATTGCTTTGTTCTCAAGATACATGTTGTAAACTCCATTCCTTGAAATGGTGCAAATTTACCTGCAGCTTGTCAAAATACCTTCGTATTATTTCCTCTTGAACTTCAAAGGTTTTGTTTACTTGGTTCACCACCAGTAAAGAGTCACACATAGCTTCAATGACTTCTGCTCCAAAGCTATTAGCTAGCTCGAGACCTGCAATCATGGCCTCGTACTCGGCCTCATTGTTAGTCAACTTAGAAATTTTGATAGATTGCCTAATAGTGTTACCCGTGGGCGGCTTCAAAATGATGCCTAGCCCGGACCCATTCACATTCGATGCGCCGTCTCTAGAAAGAGACCATCCCCCTGATGATGTAACAAGAGTTCCTTTTCAACTTCGGGTATGAGGGTTGGCGTGAAATCGGCCATGAAGTCCACCACAATTTCATACTTGATGGTCGTTCGAGGTTAATATTAGATATGGTACCCAGTGAGTTTGACGGCCCATTTGTCCAATCGACCCGACAGTTCGGGCTTGTGCAAAATATTAGGAAGTGGGTAAGTGGTTAATATGTATATGGGGTGATACTGAAAGTATGTTTTTAACTTTCTAGATGCGCTTATCAGTGCAAGTGCCAATATCTCTAAGGGTGGATATCTAGTTTCTTCTTCTCCTAAAGTTTGACTTATGTAATAAACAAGTAATTGTGTACCTTGCTCTTCTCGAAAAAAGACACCACTTACCGCAATTTTTGATACTGCCAAGTACAAGTAAAGTTTCTCGTCTTCCTTTGGAGTGTGAAGCAGTGGTAGGCTCGATAGACATCGCTTCAATTCCTCTAATGCATGTTGGCATTCCGGGGTCCAGGAGAAATCATTATTCTTTTTGAGTAGAGAGAAAAATATGTGGCTTCGACCGATGACCTCAAGATGAATCGGCCTAAGGCAGCTATCCGTCCAGTCAGCCTTGGCACGGCTTTTACACTGTCCATGACGGTGATGTCTTCGATGGCCTTGATTTTACCACAGTTAATCTTGATCCCCCTATTTGACATCATGAAGCCAAGGAACTTACCCGAACATACCCCGAAAGAACATTTCATAGGGTTGAGCTTCATGTTATATTTCCTCAGAATCTCAAATGTTTCCTGCAAATGAGCTAAATGGTCCTCTTCGCGCAGGGACTTAGCTAGCATGTCATCAATATACACTTCCATTGACTTACCTATTTGTTCTTCAAATATTTTATTTACTAGGCGTTGGTAAGTAGGTCCTGTATTTTTTTAGCCCGTAGGGAATTACATTATAACAGTATATTTCGTACTTGGTGATAAATGAAGTCTTTTGTTGGTCTTCCAGGTTCATTTGAATTTGATTGTACCTGGAATAGGCATCGAAAAAAGTAAGGATCTCGTGGCCGGCCATGGCGTCGATCATGTGATCGATGTTAGGCAGTGGGAAAGAATATTTGGGGTATGCCTTGTTTAAATCCTTATAGTCTACGCACATTCTAAGTTTGTTCCTTTTTTTAGGGACTATGACTACATTGGCTAACCATTTAGGATATTTTACCTCCGGAATGGACCCTATTTTGAGAAGTTTAGTTACCTCGTCCTTTATGAATGCGTGCTTAACCTCAGACTAGGGTCTTCTTTTTTGCTTCACCGGTCTGAACTTAGGGTCCAGGCTTAATCGATGCGTTGTTATCTCCGATAGGATCCCTGTCATGTCTAAATGGGACCAAGCAAAACAATTTATGTTATTAATAAGAAATTGAATAAGCTTTTTCCTGAGTTCGGGAGTTAATCTCGTTCCCAGGTATACCTTTCGCTCGGGCAGATACTCGATTAGTATAACCTGTTCCAGTTCTTCGATCGTTGATCTGGTGGCGTCAGAATCTTCGGGAGCAACAAAAGTTCGAGGGGTCAGAAAATCCGCCTCTTCTTCTTCTATCTCCTGCTTCCCTGATTCGGTCGAGGCTGGTGGAGGTGATTTCTATTTGGCTTATTGTTTAACTTTGATGCTCTACTCTTTCGAGGTTGATAATGTCGATATCGGTGTTACCTCATCGACCGCAAACATTTCTTTGCAGCATATTGCTCCCCATACACTATTTTTACACTATCCAACGTCGGGAATTTCATCATTTGGTGGAGAGTCGAGGGGATTGCCCTCATGTTGAGGATCCAAGGATTTCCGAGCAGGGAATTGTACCTCTTGTCGCCCTCGATTACGTTGAACTTGGTATCTTGTATCGTTCCAGCCACGTTCACCGGTAGGATAATCTCCCATTTAGTTGTTTCACTTGCCATATTAAAGTCGTTTAAGACTCCAGTTGCGGGCACGATCTGATCTTGTAGGCCGATCTGCTCCCCGACCCTCGATCGGATGATATTTTTAGATCTACCTGGATCCACTAAAACACACTTAACTTGAACTTTATTTAATAATATAGAAATTACCAGAGCGTCGTTGTGTGGCTGAGAAATTCCTTCTGCTTCTTCGTCATTGAATTATAAGGTGCCTTCTTGCACATAATCTCGGGTTCATTTTTCCCTAGTGATTGATACCTTAGTGTGTTTGAATATGGGTCCCTGTGGAATGTCGACCCCACCGAAAATCATATGAATAACATGTTGGGGTTCCTCTTGTTCATTTTCCTGTTGGTGTCCCTTTCTGTGAAATGATTCTTGGCTCGATCGCTGAGGAACTCTCGAAGGTGGCCCTCACTGAATAGACGGGATACCATCTCCCTTAATTGCATGCAATCATCGATCATGTGACCATGCGTGTCGTGATACTTGCACATCAAATTTGGGTTTCTTTGGGAAGGATCGGTTTGTATGGGTCTGGTCCACCTAGTATCTTTGATCCATCTGATTGCCGATACAATGCCTGATGCATCGATGCTAAAGTTATATTTTGACAATCGAGGTGCCTCTGTGGGATCGGCATACTTGTCAAAACCACTTTTTCTCGTAAGTCCGCGAGAATTCTGTCCTAGATCACTTCTTCGATCATTCCCGCGTCCCAGACCTTTGTTCCTTCGATCTGCAGTGTATGGTTGATATCGGTCTTTGTTCAACCTTGGCTCCCTATCGACGCCCCTCTGATTTTTTACTGCCAACCTGTTTGGATGCACTTAATCGGAAAGGGCTCCCAGTTGATCGTCTTCGACCCTGATCTTCGATTGATATTGATTGTGCACATTAGCCCAAGTTACAACTGGATACTAGATCAAATTTTGTTTTAACTGACGTGATGCTATCGAACTCCGTTCGTGCAACCCTTGGGTGAAAGCTTTAATGGCTCAATCATCTGTGACGGGTGGAAACTCGCATTTCATTATCCCTTTGTCTTACCTTGAAAAGATCTCATGTTACGCCTGCAAAATTACGTCAATATTACGTCATGCAGTACTATATTACGATGATGTTATGCTTCGTAGTATTAAATTACGATGATGTTTCACCATGTAGTATTGTACTATTCAAACAAGTGATAAGTAAATTCATGGAGGTGAGAGGGTGGGCGAATCAAAGAAAATTAATTTCGTCCAAATTTTACATTTTGGGGTAAAATACGGGCTAAGTCATAATAGCCCGTATTTATGGACTAGTGCCATACAAGGTACCACATGGCCATAATAGAAGGGTGTGCAAAGTGTATTAAAAGTGAGTAGTATTTTAAGTAATTTGAGATAATTTTTAATTATATGGATAATTGGGTAGTTATGGATTTTTAAGTGGGAGATTAACTTAAATTTGTGGACATTAACCTAATATATTTTGGATAAATCTTGAAGATTTGCGTGGCAACAATACATCTTATATGTGATGACTCTTAGTTCATTTGGAAAAGGTGGCATTATCTTAAGTGATAACTGCATTATATCATTTTGGGTGGAAAAGTGTTTTCAAAGATCCTCAAAAGTGAACGGTCATTTCCATTCTTGAAAATAAGCATCTCATTCTTTATTAGTAATACGGTTTATGAATTTTAAAGTAAGATGCTAAGTTTTGCAAAGTAATAGAGAACCTTAATCAAAGCACTTCTTGGTATAAGGAGAACAGATAACTCTTTATAACTTCAGTAACACAATTGAAGATGAAACAAGATCCCAACATGAAAATCAGAATTGAATAACGTTGTGCAGTTTGAGCAGTAGCTGCTTTGTTGGAATAGTTTTGGTACAATTTTTCTCAAGAATATCATACGAATTTTTTCATACTCCGATCTTGTCATTATGTGTTGTAGCAATCAACGGGTGTTAAAGGAATTGCCAAGAGAATTGGTTTAGGTATGTTAAGGCTATCCTTCTTTCTTTTGGCATGATCTATAATACAAATGAAACGAGAAAAATATGCAACTTTCTTAAATGACTCTATTCCTAGAAATACTAGGGGTGTTTATATTCTTGATTCCGCATATAAATTATTATTATATCTTCTGTTCATGGGTCCAAGAAAATACATATTTGATAAAGTTTATCCGAAAGTACTATTGATTTTATGGAATTCCGAAAAAATCTTATTAATGTATTTCTTTTGAATTTCATGCATTTATACATGTATATTGACCCATGATCATATGGCGTTATATACGTGTATATATGTATATTATATCTATATGAAATTCTGGGAAAATATTACGGTGTTATATACGCACCACCACCTGATCAGCTGGTATACAATGATGATTTACCCACAGTGGCCGAGATGATATGATGGGATGCCCTCAAAGGCTTGATGATGTTTTGAACACATGTACCTATGCACGACATGACATTCATACGCATATGCATGACACTATAAGTATTTCATGATTTACAGAGTTATCCAGACTTACAGGTTGAGTTACTTACTCTATACTTCTTCCACGTCTGTTATGTACTTATTTATGTTCCTTAAATACTCGGTACATTATTCGTACTGACGTCCCTTTTTACCTGGGGATGTTGTGTTTCCTGCCCGCAGGTCCTGATAGACAGCTCGAGATCCCTCCAAGTAGGCTATCAGCTCAGCGGAAGATGTTGGTGCGCTCCATTTGTTCGGAGTTGCTTGATTGATTAGTATAATTTAGACATGTATTGTTTGGTATGGAGGGACTCTCTCCCTATCTTTATGAAAATTATGTATTCTTAGAGGCTTGTAGACAAATGTCATGTACATAAAAGATTGTATGGCCTTGCCGACCCATGTTCAGTACACGAGTGACTATTTTGGCCTTATAGGCCCGTACTTCATATGTATAAGTTTGTATTCCCTCATGATTTATCCATTTACCTATGATAGAATGATATGAAAGATATGTTATGTTAGTACTAGGTTGCGTAGGGTACCAGGTGCCCGTCGCGGCCCATCGGTTTGGGTCGTGAGGAAAGTGGTATCAGAGCAGTTCTTCCCTAGGGAGTCTACAAGCCGTGTCTAGTAGAGTTTTGTTTATGGGTGTGTCGTGCACCAAACTTATAAGAAAAAGGCTACAGGGCATTTAGGACTGTCACACTTTCTTCCTACTCTAGATCGTGTGGTAGATCTTAGTTGTAAGAACTCAATTTCCGAACTTCTACTTTATTCGTAATACAATGATGCCTATATTCAGAAAGACGATCGGTAAGAGATATAGATGTGGAAGTTTCGAGTTAGAGGAACTCGATTTTGCGTCCTGCTTACGATTAGTAAATGTGAGGTCTTCATCAGATCATGCGTTTACTAAAGGTGTAAGGTTCTGTATAAGGATCCTAAGGCATGAATGCCTATCCACTCTTATGGTAAAAAAAAGAATCAGAAGGTAGACACAAGTTTTAGCAAGTAAAGGAAACAAGGTGAAGAAGGGTACGAGGTACCTAGTTAATAAAGATTATCATTATTTACCATTCACGAAGGGAGATATAAGCGTTTTGAGTAACCTTCAATAGTGACAGATGTATGTACAATCATCCCCACCGCTCTCAATTATACTCTATTAAGGGCTAACATGTATAGATAAAGAAAAAGACGGGTTATCAAACTCCGGCTAGGGTTAGAGTAACCCAAGATGTTAGATGGATTATTTGTATTAGTTGACATTTCCGAAGGATATTGCAGAAGTGCTAATAAATCTCCTTGTGAGACATCCAGATGGTGCACTCTAAAATAGTACATCTAGATATGAGTACTACAAAGATAGGCACTGGAAGCCTTGGAGGGATAAATATTACCCAAGTGTGGCTCCCGTCCCTAGCAGAGGGAGAACGTTAAGAAATCCGAAGAGCCAGTGGATGGAGCAAGATAATGTCCTTATTTGAGTTTTCAGAATAAAGTTATAGACATAAATGTTAGCGGGAAATAAGAAAAGAGTTAATGAAGAATTATGAGTAAGATATGATACATGAATGACAACGGTAGATAAAAAGATGACAGTATTACCGAATTTATAGTCAAGTGAAGGAAGAGACGAGATGTGACCTTAAGACAACAAAAGAGTATAGGCCATACACTCATGTCCTCATTTCGAGAAATAAGTTTGCAACTCTAACCCGATTACAAAGAGGGAAAAGTTAGACCCCAGAGTAATAGAACCAATATGGATTGGTGAACAAGATAAACTAAACATGAATTAGGTACTGAGTGATTGATAATAGTTGGCATCATGAGAATTTCAGATTTTCTCCGGGATAATAGAATGGACAATAGAAGAAGATTCATGAGAAATTTAGAGAATGGTCATTCAGGAAGAAGCTTCCTTAAAGAAAGCAATGTGAGCAAAGTTTAGCTTAAGGAACTGTATGTTCCAGTTATACTAAGTATCACCCTCGTGAGTAAGGAATTTTGTTATCCTTGGTACAGAAGGATTACCGCAAGGCGAGTAAGGATCAACGATGATGTGAAAGGATGCCAAAGATGAAGAGGTAAAGCATCTGTAAGTAGGTCATCGTAGCTCCAACTCTTATTACTCCCCAAAAGGGGGGGGGGATATGGAATGATGTAGCACTAAGCCAGAATTAAGTGGTTCTAGTAATTATGGAAAAAGGTAGAATGCGAAAGAAAGAAAAATGAAAAAGAGATGAGATTGCAATTATCCAAAGCCTACATATATACTACAATTCTAGAACATTATGCGAACACAACGTCATAGAGAGGAAGTAAGGGTTCCTTCCTGAAGTGTTATTGATAGATAAGGAGCCAGTGTGAGAGATAAGTTAAAAACAAAGGAAATAACCCAAGAAAGATTATGTGGAAAATTGATATGAGAATGGGCCAACGAGTAGTTGGTAGTTGATTAAGGAAGAGCCTAGTTATGTATAAATAGGAGGTTACAGACGAGTCAGCAGATCGTGCAAGATAAACATGGTAAAACCCAATATACTGAATTCAGCCTCGCAGTAATGTCATTGTAATACTTGAGAAGTATTCAGATAGGATTGGGGTTGTTAAAGGTACCGTATGAGTATTGTGGGAATGAAAGATAGTGCCACTGGGAAGGCAGTCAAAATATCAGTTAAGAAGAAACCCTACAAGCACAAAGGTGTGGAGGTAAGTAACTATGGATAATTGTAGGCGAGGATCGACATCAAAAAGTTTATTAGGTATACGGTGTAATCAGCTCGCATCTTCACAAGAGTCAGAGGGTCCTCCGTAAGTACTACAGTGAAAGACTAGCTGAGGAGATGAGGAAGAAGGATTCAATCTAAGCACAGTGACCTAAAGAGGAAATGGTCTTGTAACAACAGTTTCACAACAACATTGTACGTCCTCCATAAGAAAGAGGAACCTATCGTGGCTAGTGAACGGGAAGTAAAGTCAAAAGTAATATTCGAAATCATATGAGTTGCACGAAAATTCCGGCATGCGTGGGAACTAAGATAAGCTAAGTATGCTAGCAACAACGAGGCAGAAGACTAGGAAAAGTAATAGCTTATGTTTAAAGAAAGTTGAGAAGGAACGAAAGGAACTATTCAATCAATGATCCAGATTTGGTTACGTTATAAGTGCACTTGCAATTCCGTAATATACATATATGTTGACAATCATAAAGTCGTAGAAGACTCCAATATAAGTTAAAAGGAAGAATTGAGTCTAGGTTATAGACAAGAATTGAATTGTTAGAAGATTATATCCTGGATATTCTATAGCGTCCATGCAGGACTAAAGTAATAGCTAATACCATGGACTACATATCGGAAGATAGCTTAAGACTACATGAAGGTTGATCAAAGGGAGGAGGAAACTAAAGAGTTACATCAACTAAGTAAATCAAGAGTCTGATTATTTAACCTAGAAAATTATAGAAATCGTGGTCGAGAACATTGCAGGTCCAACCTTATATCAGAGGTACAAGAGAGATAGTACAACAACCATAGTCTATAACATCTCTTCGATAAAGCCAGTTAGACAAGTAACAGTCTCATAAGAAGTCGGTATGAAGCTCCCACAGGATTGTAGTATTATAATAAAGCTCCAAGTTGTGAATGTGAATCATACCTATGTGGAAGGGAGGTTATTAAAGAGATACAAGATGTGATATGAGATTTTAAGGTAAGTAAGGTAAAGGTGAACAACGTACGAGATACTCAAATGCAGAAGGCTGTGAATAGTCCATACTTCGGACAGAAGGCTATAAGCACAAGTATTCAATATCCAGGAACGATAGCAGCAGCATCAATGGTATATTTTCCAGCCTATGGTTTCTAGGTACCGAGAGATCTAGCCAAGAGAGTAAAGAAGAGATAGGGACGATGAGATGTTTCGTTTGATGTTCCAGAATAATACAAAGAAATCTATGATAAAGAAAGATTGCGAGCATTATAAATGGATATAGGTAGGTTGCAAGCTAAAGTAAGATAAAGCGACAAGGTTTTAGAAAGACAAAGTAAGAACAAGAAATTGTAAGTGAGAAGGTGAAGATAATGAATAAGTTCTCGTGGTTAAGCCCATTAAAACAAGAGAGCTGATGGGTTCTCTAAGTTATAGAAGGCTCAGTATAGCCGAATGAACTCAAGGGAGTCTAAGACTAGCAGCATGGAATGCTGCCCTGGTAGTGAAATGAATGTGTGATTGTGGCAGGTAAAAGATAACGTTTGGGACTTCGATTGAATAATGATTTGATGAAAAAAAAAGGGAGAAGGAGGAATGATTTCGCGGACAGTACGAGATCAGAATAGCCCCATAAGGTGAATCACATCGAGATACTACGAAATACGATTGTAGAAATCACTTCAAATTTTCCTCGATGAAACATGAGCCCAAGTGATTATGTAAGAGGTTTCAAGTTATCAGTGGAAGAATGTAGATCAATATTGAGGTAAATCAACAATAGATGGATAAAAGTTCAACAGTATAAGATGAGATTAGACCATCAGCCTTAAGGATAAACAACGAGAGTAACCCGGAGTTGTTTGCAGACCTCACTAAAGATAAATCGAAGTAAGAATTATGGTATAGTATGACTCACGTAAATGTAGTAAAGTCATACGAATGGATAACCATGTCAAATAAGATATAGCCACATCCTCATATTCTACAAAGTACCGAGCAAAGAACTTCAAGTATACCTATAGATGCCCAGATAGACATCTTGTCAAGCTCTGTATATGCTTAAAAAGTAAGGCCCGTGGATTGGCTAAAAGCTGGAGGAAAAAGGAGAGAAGAGTCGCATAGGCACACTTAAAAGGTCAGTATCATAGACGTTGTCTGGTAGAAGGTAGCAACAGTTACGAGATTGGAAGGAATTCGATCACAAGTCATGGCGTGGGAATGAGACCTAAATGGGGGAATGCTCTAGCCTTTGGATTTATTCACAGAACAACTGCCTAAATGACAAGGAGAGTATTAGGGTATTCACAAGAGCCATAAGTCATGAAAATGATAAGTGATATCAACATTCGAGGACGAATGTTCCAAAGGGGGAAATGATGTTACGCCCCGCAATATTACGTCGATATTACATCCCGCAGTATTATATTACGATGATGTTACGCTTCACAATATTAAATTATGGCGATGTTGCACCATGTAGTACTGTACTATTTCAAACAACTGATAAGTAAATTCATGGACGTGAGAGGGTGAGAAAATAAAAAAAATGAATTTCTTCGAAATTCGATATTTTGGGGTAAAATACGGGCTAAGTCATAATACCCCGTATTTATGGACTAGTGTCATACAAGGTACCATATGGCGATAATAGAAGGACGTGCAAAGTGTATTAAAAGTGAGTAGTATTTTAAGTAATTTGAGATAATTTTAATTATGTGGATAATTGGGTAATTATGGATTTTTAAGTGGGAGATTAACGTAAATTTGTGGACAATAACCTAATATATTTTGGATAAATCTTGAAGATTTACGTGACAACAATACATCTTATATGAGATGACTCTTAGTTCAATTGGAAAAGGTGGCATTATCTTAAGTGATAACTGCATTATACCATTTTGGGTGGAGAAGTGTTTTCAAAGATCCACAAAAGTGAACGGCCATTTCCATTCTTGAAAATAAGCATCTCATTCTTTATTAGTAATATGGTTCATGGATTTTAAAGTAAGATGCTATGTTTTGCAAAGTAATAGAGAACCTTAATCAAAGTACTTCTTGGTATAAGAAGAATAGATAACTCCTTATATCTTAGCTAACACAATTGAAGATGAAGCAGGATCCCAATATGAAAATCAGAATTGAATAACGTTGTGCAGTTTGAGAAGTAGTTGCTTTGTTGGAATAGTTTTGGTACAATTTTTCTCAAGAATATCATACGGATTTTTTCCTACTCCGATCTTGCCGTTACGTGTTGTAACAATCAACGGATGTTAAAGGAATTGTCAAGAGAATTGGTTCAGGTATGTTAAGGCTATCCCTTCTTTCTTTTGGAATGATCTATAATACAAATGAAACGAGGAAAATATGCAACTTTCATAAATGACTCTATTCCTAGAAATACTAGGGGTGTCTATTTTCTCGATTCCCCATGTGAATTATTATTATATCTTCTGTTCATGGGTCCCAGAAAAATACGAATTTGATAAAGTTTATCCGAAAGGACTATTGATTTTATGGCATTCCGAGAAAATCTTATTAATGTATTTCTTTTGAATTTCATGCATTTATACTTGTGCATTGACCCATGACCAGATGGCATTATATACGCATGTATATGTATCTTATATGTATATGAAATTGTGGAAAAAGATTACGGTGTTATATATGCACCACCACCTGATCAGCTGGTATACGTTGATGATTTTCCCACAGTAGCCGTGATCATATGATGGGATGCCCTTAGAGGTTTGGTGATGTTATGAACACATGTACCTATGCACGACATGACATTCATACACATATGCATGACACTATAAGTATTTCATGATTTACAGAGTTATCCAGACTTACAGGTTGAGTTACTTACTCTACACTTCTTCCATGTCTGTTATGTACTTATTTATGTGCCTTAAATACTCGGTACATTATTCGTATTGACGTCCCTTTTTTCCTGGGGATGCTGTGTTTCCTGCCCGCAGGTCCTGATAGACAGCTCGAGATCCCTCCAAGTAGGCTATCAGCTCAGCGGAAGATGTTGGTGCATTCCATTTGTTTTCAGAGTTTCTTGATTGGTTAGTATAATTTAGACGTGTATTGTTTGGTATGGCGGGACTCTCTCCCGAACATTATGAAAATTATGTATTCTTAGAGGCTTGTAGACTGATGTCATGTACGTAAAAGATTGTATTGCCTTGTCGGCGCATGTTCAATACACGAGTGACTATTTTGGCCTTATAGGCCCGTACTTCATATGTATAAGTTTGTATTCCCTCGTGCTTTATCAATTTACCTATGATAGAATTATATGAAAGATACATTACGCTGGTACTCGGTTGAGTAGGGTACCGGGTACCTGTCACAACCCATCGGTTTGGGTCGTGACATCTGATTTTCTTGTTGCGAACTTTATGGCCCCGGCGTGCGCCTTTACGAAAGAATCTACTAACATGGAAAATGAGTCGATGGAATTTGGTGGTAGGTTGTGATACCGGATCGTTTCTCCCTTCGATAAGGTCTCTCCGAACTTTTTCAACAACACAAATTCGATTTCATCATCTTCCAAATCATTACCCTTGATGGCGCATTAATAGGAAGTGACATGCTCGTTGGGATCGGTGGTCTCATTATATTTGGGTATGTCTGGCATACGAAACTTCTTTGAAATAGGCTTCGGAGCCGCACTTGGAGAAAATGGATTTTGTAAAAACTTCTTCGAATCCATCCATTTCAAGATTGGCGGTGCCCCCGGTATCTAGTCATCTGGGGAGTTGTATGCCTCCACTTTTTTATTGTTGGCTTCGATTTTCTTCTCCCCTGATTCTATTCTTCTAGTGAGCTCCTCGAGCATTTTCATTATCACAGGATCAGTCCCCGATTCGTTACCATTTGACCTTTCCAGTACGGGCTCGGTACAGTGAGTAGTTTCCGGCTCGACCCTCTTCGGAGCTCTATGCTGATTTTCTAACTGAGCAATAGTGGCTTGTTGAGCCTGAAGCATCTCGAATATCACTTGGAGACTGACTCCTTCGTCTCCTCTTCACTGTGTTCCTTGGCCACCTGACCGTCCTTCCCGGCATATACTCCTTTCGAGGTCTGTGCCAAGGTCCGCATTTAAAGCAACATGCAAAATGACATCGACTGGATTGGCAACCGGTGCTCCTCCGAGATTAGCATGTGGAACCTTGACTCCTGGAGCAATCATATTTTCATTTTCCCCGTGTAATCCGAAGTCATTGTCACCGTGTATGGATGAGTTCTGTGAGTTTGACATGTGTTGACCCATGTCAATACATAGTTTTGAAGATTGACAAATAGTTGACTAGTTGAACCAAGTCCATCAGAACACACATCTTGAAAGGAATAGCTGGCACATGAACCGTATATGCATAGGAGATATTTGTGTGTGAAATATCAATGAACCAAGAGATTGTCTTCTAATGCGATAAGGTTGCAAACTGATGAGAAGATTGAAGTCGAATTCAGCAAGGAAAGTAACAAAAGAAAGGAAGTTGAGTTTGATACGAATTATTTCACCCAGGTAGAGTTGGACTAGAATTGGACAAGCTCAACTGACTCTATAAATACTTGCTGTATTTCTGTTGGAATTCGAGACGCACAAAAGCTCAAGTGAATCAAAGTCTAAAAGAAAAGTTCCTAGAGTTATTTTGCTAGCAGAATCATTGTACGATTAAAAGGCTACAGTTCAACTAGAAGAACCAGTTCCATCTGATTAATTATTGAGTCTAGTTGATTGTAGTAGGAGTTTTAATATTGTATCTTTTCAGTTTTCATAGAAGCAACTGTAATAGGTACGCATTGTTCAAGTTAGAGTTAACTTCAAGCCCCTAGAAATTAGTTGGGGGCTAGTTACTACAAAGGGATTAGAGTTAGTCCTAGGATTACAAAAGAGTTTATTTTGTAAGTCCGTTTGGCTCAGAGTTTTTAGTGAAGTGGTTGAGCAAATCCTACTATGGAGTAGGTTGTGCTTTTTTCACCTTTTGAGCGTAGGTGTTTTCCATGTAAAAATCTCTGTGTCTTTACTTTACTGCTTTTAATATTCCGCAACAGTAGAAGTAAGTACATCAAGAAGAACTAGGTTCTTCTATTGAGACAGCACTCGAAAATTGGGTACCACACAAAGTAACCTATCTTCTTGTGTGGTATTGATGTCTAAAATATCAATTGGTATCAGAGCAGGTTATCCTTGAAAGGCTAACATCTTTGAGAAGATCAAGATGAGTGAACCACTTGGAAATTGGGAAGGTCAATCAACTGCAAGGCCACCACTCTTCAATGGCCAATATTACTCTTAGTGGAAAAACAGGATGAAGGACCACCTGATTAGAGAAGACTATGAACTCTGGGACATAGTCACTGATGGTCCTCAAGCTACCATGATGAAGACTGCTGAAGGTATAGATATACCAAAGACTAGAGCTGATTGCACTACTGAGGATTTGAAGAAATGGGAGAAGAATGCAAAGGCCAAAAAGTGGCTAGTGTGTGGATAGTAGAATCCAAAGCTACACCACTGCAAAGAGATTTGGGATACCTTGCATGTAGCCCATGAAGGAACACCTCAAGTAAAAAGGTCAAGAGGTACTCTACTATACTCTCAGTATGAAAACTTTACTATGAAAGAAGGAGAGACTATTCAAGAGATGTACACAAGGTTCACAACCTTGACTAATGAACTGAAGTCTCTTGGAAGAGTCATTCTTGAAGAGGAGAAGGTTGAGAAGATCCTAATAAGGGTCTTGCCTATTTCCTGGGAAAGCAAAATCACTGTTATCCAGGAATCAAAATATATGGAAACCTTGAGATTGGATGAGCTGATTGGAAACCTCACTGCCTATGAACTGAGAAGGCAGAGGGATCAGATCTGGAAGATGATGAGATGGCCATGATCACCAAAGAATTCAGAAACTTTATCATGAGGAAGAAGGACATCTCTAGAGGAGGAAACTACAACAAAGCAAAAGCTCCAGAAAGTCATACCAATGAGGGATGCTATAAATGTGGTAACACTGACCATCTCATAAAAGATTGCCCTCAGTGGGAAGTAGAATGGAAAAAAGAGAGATATGAGAGAAGGAATAGGAAGAAGGAACAGATCCTACCCAAGAAAAATACAATAAAGGCTATGGTTGCTGCTTGGGGGGAAAGTTTAGACAAGGAATCAGAAAATGGGGAAACTGAAGATCAGGCTCTCATGGCAATTGGAGAATCTGACAAGTAATCACATGAAGAACCAGAGGTTAGTATCTCCCATCTTAAAAACAAATTAAAATTCCTATCTAAGGAAAAACTCTCTGAGTTGCTACTTGATTTCATAGATGATTCTGAGGAAACAATCAAAGAGAAGGATCAACTATCTAAAGAATGTGCAATGCTAAAAGAAAAGTGCATAAACCTGGAAATCAGAGTCAGTGAATCTGAAAAGAAAAACACTGACTTGTTGAACCAGGTTCATCCACTTGAAACTGAGATTCTAGAACTAAAATCTGAAAACTTAAAGCTAAAGCTAGGATCAAGTAAAAAGGTTGTTGATTATTCTCATATCATGTTAGAAGAAAACATGGGAAAACTAAAAGATAAGATGTATGCCAAGGATGAACAGATAAGAACTCTTATTGAAGAACTTGGCAAAGTCAAACATGAATTAGATCGAACTTGTAAATGGAATAAATCCTCTGATGCCCTGATATGGCTTCAAGAGAATCATAGTAGCAACAGGAGAGGGATTGGCTTTGGAAGTCAATTGCCCAAGTGGGATCCCAAAAGCAAGTATCTCACTCTTCCTGAGAATAAAATCTGCACCCACTGTGGTAAGACTGGGCACTACAAATATGAGTGTACTGCAAAAGAGCAGGTCAGTCGAAGGAATGAGAGTTTCGTAAAAGGGAATAATTGGCTACCAAATTGGGCCAAGAAAAATTTGATTCATCCATTCTCCCATAGAAAAGGACCCAAACTAGTTTGGGTTCTTAAGACTAGCCCCTGATTCTTTTGTAGGTTCAAGTGAGGGAGGCAATCAAATTTGGTATTCGGATTGTGGTTGCTCAAAGCATATGACTAGGAACATGGAACAATTCCTTTCACTTGAAAGTCTCAAAGGAGGAAATGTCTCCTTTGGAAACGGAAAGAAAGGTGAAATCATTGGGGTTGGTAAGGTAGGTAAGGATGACACACGATCCATTGAACATGTGTATCTAATAGATGGCTTGAAATATAGCCTGATCAGTGTATCACAACTGTGTGACAGAGGTACCTGGTTGCTTTTACTTCCACAAAATGCTTTGTGATTAACCGGCTTACTGACAAGATTGTATTGTAGGGAAAAAGAATGAATAACATCTATGTCATAGGCTTGTCCACACTTTCTTAAAATGAACTCACTTTCCTAAGTGTGTTGGACAGTGATCCCCTCCTGTGGCGCAAACGACTTGATCATGCGAGTCTAACTCAGCATAACAAACTAGTCTCTAAGGACTTAGTGGTAGGACTTCCTAACATTAAGTTTAAGGAGGACAAAGTTTGTGAGGCATGTGCCAAGGGGAAGCAGGTAAGGTCCTCCTTCAAAATTAAGGAAATAGTCAGTACCACCGGGACGTTGGAACTGGTTCATATGGATCTATGCGGTCCTATGAGAACTCTGAGTAGATGTGGTAAAATATATGTGATGGTGCTAGTTGATGATTATTCAAGGTTCACTTGGACCTTATTCCTGGCATCTAAGGATGAAGCATTTGATATGTTTACCTTATTTTTCAAGAAAACTCAAAATTAATTAGGACATCAACTAGCATCAATAAGATCTGACCATGGTACTGAATTTGAGAAGTCTAAGTTTGCTGAGTTCTGTGATGAACATGGTGTTAATCATAAATTTTCTTCTCCTAGAACCCCACAGTAAAATGGGGTTGTTGAAAGGAAAAATAGAACTCTTGAATACATGGCAAGAACCATGCTTCTATCTAGGAAACTACCTCACAGCTTTTGGGCTGAAGCAATAAACACTGCTTATTACATAATCAATAGATGCATGACCAGACCTCTGGTAGAGAAAACTCCCTATGAATTACTTAAAGGGAGAAAGCCCAACATATCCCACTTTAGGGCTTTTGGATGCAAGTGTTTTGTGCATAATAATGGCAAAGATTCCCTAGGAAAATTTAACCCCATAAGTGATGAGGGAGTATTCTTGGGATATTCATTACATAGCAAATCTTATAAAGTGTATAATAAAAGAACTATGTGTGTAGAAGAAAGTATACATGTTGTCTTTGATGAAACTAATATTCTTGTGAGAGACAGGAACCTGAACATGAGGAGCTTGGACTGGTGAGAAGCAGTGATTACATTGAAGCAAACATGGAAGGTGGAACAGGTGATGGATCTGGTTCAACTACCCCAAGCATCATGATAGGGGGAATTCAATATATGCAACATGGCCCTGATCCTACTCCACAGTAACAAGACACCATGGAATCGTGTAGGAATGAACAGCTGGTACTTAAACCACACAGATATCAGAGNTTTTAATTAGGTACTTAATCAGATTAATAATTGCTCAGCATCATGTCTTTATTGCCATACTCTTGTGCCATGTATTAATATGATTCCCTGGATACTAATAATGTTTATCTATCTTTGTAAATTGAGGCAATTTAAAGATTTCTAACAGGATGAACCTGGTTCATCCATGCTGATTCATCTGACTGACGAGGTACGTACTCTTCTCCATCCATTAATTCAATTACAGTCATACATGAGCNTGTGCGTTTGATGCCTTTCTATCCATGATCGAACCAAAGAACATTGGGTAAGCCCTACAAGATGCTGACTGGGTAAATTTCATGCAAGAAGAGCTGAATCAGTTTCAAAGAAGTCAAGTATGGCGCTTAGTACCCGGGCAACTAGACAAATCAGTGATTGGCACCAAGTGGCTCTTCAGGAACAAGCTCGATGAGGATGGAACTGTTACAAGGAATAAGGCAAGATTAGTTGTTCAAGGGTATAGTCAAGAAGAAGGAATTGACTATGATAAGACCTTTTCCCCTATGGCAAGACTGGAGGCAATCAGACTTCTTATAGCATTTGCTGCACACATGGAATTCACTCTTCATCAGATGGATGTTAAGAGTGCCTTTCTCAATGGCTATCTGAAGGAAGATGTATTTGTCAAGCAGCCTCCAGGTTTTGAAAGCAAGGAGTCACCTGACCACGTATACAAACTCGACAAGGCTCTATATGGTCTCAAACAAGCACCAAGAGCATGGTACGAACGATTATCAAAATTCCTGCTAGAACATGGGTACAAACGAGGCAAAATTGATAGTACCTTGTTCTTAAGGGAAAAGGGTAAGGATCTCCTGGTTGTGCAAATATATGTGGATGATATTATATTTGGGGCGACTTCTGAAAAATTGAGCAAGGAATTTGCTATGCTAATGGGAAGTGAGTTTGAGATGAGTATGATGGGTGAGCTAAAAATTTTCTTAGGCTTGAAAATTAAGCAAAACCCAAATGGAACAATGATACACCAACAAAAGTATGTGAAAGAATTGCTCAAGAAGTTTAAAATAGAAAACTCAAAAGAAATAGACACTCTCATAGCCACATCTACAAAACTGGATATGGATGAACCTGGTTCATCTGTTGATCAGAAGCTATATAGAGGGATGATTGGGTCTCTATTATATCTCACTGCAAGCAGCCCTGATATTGTGTTCAGTGTGGGATTGTGTGCTAGGTTTCAGGCAAATCCAAAGGAGTCCCATCTCACTGCAGTAAAGAGAATTTTGAGATATTTAAAAGGCACCACTGATTTGTGACTTTGGTATCTTAAAGGTAGTAATTTTGACCTTGTAGGATATGCTGATGCTGATTATGCAGGATTCCTGGTTAATAGGAAGAGCACTTCAGGTATGGCTCACTTTCTGGGTTCATGCCTTGTGTCTTGGGCTACCAAGAAACAAAATTCAGTAGCCCTGTCTACTGCTGAGGCTGAATATGTGGCTGCAGCCTCATGCTATGCCCAATTGTTATGGATCAAGCAACAACTCATGGATTTTGGTATTGATGTGGGATGCATTCCTATTTTTTGTGATAACACTAGTGCTATTAGTATGACGAAGAACCCGGTTCATCACAAAAGGACTAAGCACATAGATGTTAGGCACCATTTCCTAAGGGATAACTATGAAAAAGGAATGATCTCAATCGAATTTTGTGCTACTGATCATCAAATTGCTGATATATTCACTAAAGCACTTAGTAGGGAGCATTTTGAGAGAAACAGGCTGGAACTAGGGATAATTAAGATCACCTGGTTGAAATATATATATATATATATATATATATATATATATATAACTAAAAAAAATTAAATTTCTTTTTTATTGGCTAGAAAATTTTAATTAGGTACTTAATCAGATTAATAATGATTCAGCATCATGTCTTTAATGTCATACTCTTGTGCCATGTATTAATATTATTCCCTGGATACTAATGATGTTTATCTATCTTTGTAAATTGAGGCAATTTAAAGATTTCTAACAGGATGAACCTGGTTCATCCATGCTGATTCATCTGACTGACGAGGTACGTACTCTTCTCCATCCATTAATTCAATTACAGTCATACATGAGCAGGATTCTTTCCATAATTGGTTCAAACTCAAATACTTCGTAATCACCCAAATTGAACCAGTTTCAAGAAGTCCAGTCTTTATTTAATTAGCCTAGTTTTAGGTGGAAATTAAATGTCTAATAAAATCAGTCCTTCGGCGATCAGACTCCTACTTGAGTATATATTTTGCATGTTGAAATCTCCCTAGCCACATCTTATAAAAAGTCATCATTACTCTTCTCTTCATAAAGCTACCTCCAAACGAAGTTCAACTCATACTACACAACCCAAAATTGATAACTCGCCTTTTCTTCCTAACAATACATAATAATGTCTTCACCACCACCAGCTTCTTCTAATTCATCACCTAATCGTGATTACGATGGAGGACATCCTGAATCTGTCTCCAATTCTCCATCTGGTTACAGTTCTCAATCACCAAAAATTTCTTCAACCCCTGAAAATACACCCATTCCTGAACCCACTCCAAACCCTACTCCTGCCCGCAAGATTCGTCGTGTCAAAGTTCTTGCCCGAAAATCTGTTGCTTCTGGGACTAGGGAAAAAATCTTGGAGGATCTATTAAAGCGGACAAAGGTACTAAGTCAGATTCGTACAGTGAATCTTTTAAATCAGCCAATGAGGAAGACGCACATGGTTCAACCAGTTCTGAAAAAGGTAATCTTGAAATCAATTCTGAATTTACTTCTGCTGATAAAAGATTCATGTTGGTTGGATCTTTTATTGATGTTGAAGTACCTGAAAGGCAGGGGGGTGGTAGAATAGAAAGAATTTTTGAAAGACAGGGAAAAGAAGTTGAGAGGGGATCTGGGGAGAATGGTACCACACTGGTTATCTGTGGTCTCCTGAAACTGTTGAAGAAAACATCACGGATTTAGGGGAATCATAGTTGAGGAGGCTGTAGCAGGCCTTGCAAGTCTGAAGAAAGGAACATATGAACCTGGTTCATCTGGGGAAGAAACATTGGCTGAAAGGCTGAAGAAACTGGGGGAGTCCTATAACCCCAAGAAAAGAAGGACACAGAAGCTCAAGAAGGCAACTCACCCAGTTCCTTCAAAGAAAAGAAAATTTTCTAAAGTTGCTGATGTTCCTGCTCCAAAATTAAGAGCTACTCGTAGCACTGTGAGAGATGAAGAAGAGAAATTGGAAAAGGCTCTGAAAGAGAGCAAGAAGAAAAGGGCAGCAAAAGGAAAAGAAAAAGTTGGATAGCCTGTTGAGGCTATTGAGATTGAAGAGACGACGTTGGACCTGGTCCAACAAGAGGAGCGTCTTGTTCCACGTGTGGCTGAGACACCAAAACCCACAAAGGCTACTGCCAAAGACTGTTTTGGGAAGGAAACTTTGCTGACTTGTGACTACAATGTCAATGTTCCTGTAGATGAACCTGGTTCATCTAGGAAGCAACCAGTCAATAGCAAAGTTAGAACTCTAGTGCAGGAAAATGAGATTAAGGATATGAAGATCATTCGTTTGAAGTCTCGTGTGATTGAGGTTGAAGCTGAGCGGGATGCTCTTAGAGCCGATTTAGCAAAGGAGAAAGAAAAGAACGATGGTGTTCTTCAGCAGATGTTTTCTCTCCTACAATCCAAGACCACAACCTCCTCTGCACCTTCCCATCCTTAGGCTGTCCAAAGCTTCCAAAACCCTTCTTTAGACCAGTTATTCAGTTTAAGTTATTTTTACTCTGTTTTTTGCTCATGGTTGGTTTGTTTTTGTTTTCCTGTATGGTGGTTGATAATCGTCGTTACTAATCAATGAATTTATCTTCTAGTTATTGCCTTGTCTCAATTTCTGAGTTAGCTTACATTTATTGGCGTCTTGTGTTGATTAATCATGCTTTGCACCTGCAGTTGGCTCAATGACCATGAGTAATAATTAATAAATCTGGTAAGTGTATCATTTTGTAAACTTTTCGATGATGCCAAAAGGGGGAAGATATGTGCTGAACTTTTTCAAATATTTTTTCAAAGTGATATTTATAACCTAATGAACCTGGATTCTCTATGATTAATGCTTAAAACTATACAAACTATTTGAAGTGTATACAGGATTAAGCACAGAGTTTGTCATCATCAAAAAGGGGAAATTTGTTGACCGATGTCACTATATAGTTTTGAAGATTGATAAATAGCTGACCAGTTGAACCAGGTCTATCAGAGCACACATCTTGAAAGGAATAGCTGGCACATGAACTGTATATGCATAGGAGATATTTGTGAATGTGAAATATCAATAAACCAAGAGATTGTCTCCTAATGTGAAAAGGTTGCAAACTAATGAGAATATTGAAGTCGAATTCAGCAAGGAAAGTAACAAAGAAAGGAAGTTGAGTTTGATACGAATTTGTTCACCCAGGTAGAGTTGGACTAGAATTGGACGACAAGCTCAACTGACTCTATAAATACTTGATTTATTTCTGCTGGAATTCGAGACGCACAAAAGCTGAAGTGAATCAAAGTCCGAAAGCAAAGTTCCCAGAGTTATTTTGCTAGCAGAATCATTGTGCGATTAAAAGGCTACAATTCAACTAGAAGAAACAGTTCCATCTTATTAATTATTGAGTCTAGTTGGTTGTTGTAGGAGTTTAATATTGTATCTTTTCAGCTTTCATAGAAACAATTGTAATAGGTACGCATTGTTCAAGTTAGAGTAAACTTGAAGCTTGTAGAAATTAGCTGGGAGCTAGTTACTACAAAGGGATCAGAGTTAGTCCTATGATTACAAAAGAGTTTATTTTGTAAGTCCGTTTGGCTCAAAGTTTTTAGTGATGTGTTTGAGCAAATCCTACTGAGGAGTAGGTCGTGATTTTTTCACCTTTAGAACCCGGTGTTTTCCACCTAAAAATCTCTGTGTCTTTACTTTACTGCTTTTAATATTCCGCAAAAGTAGACGTAAGTATATCAAGAAGAACCAGGTTCTTCTATTGAGACATCACTCGAAAATTGAGTACCACACAAAGTAACATATCTTCTTGTGTGGTATTGACGTCTAAAACATCAACATGTTTTAACCTGAAAGAAAAAATTCTTGACAAGAACAAGCGTAAAATAGTGTGTTACCAGAACCAATACTGAACAATCACTATTATCCTTAGCCCCACGGTGGACGTCAAATTATTTACCCCAAAAATCAAGTCATAATTAAACTTATATTGTGGTTTTAAGGATATGTGATTTAATTCAATATCAATTAATCAACAACGAATTAAATAGATAAATTAGACAATAAAATAAATCAAACTGGTCTACAAAGCAATGCCTCGACCTCTAGTCGAGATAGTCTCGATGTTGGATAATAAGAACAGTAGAGAATGAAATAAATAGTGATGAACAATGATGAACAGTAAGTAAAATAAAGAGAGCAGCAGATGTGTGTATTCTTATCAGTGAATAATGAATCATGTTTACAAATGAATGGGATCCCTCTTTATATAATAGATGAATCCTAAATAAGCTATAATTCTAATAACATAAGTAAATCCCATTATTGACATCAATAACTGCTTTGATTTGATATGTTCTGGAATTTCTGCCATGATCTTCGACCGGTTACTGATATCTCGTCATTTCGTTATTACGCCTTACTCGAAGTCAGTCAAGCTTGGTCCTGATTGTTGTTGGCCTCGATCTCAAGGGACACTTTGATATTCTATCTTCGAGCTCGAGCCTGATCTATTGCGAGTCTACCCTCGGGGGCAACTCCCCTACCTATGAAACCATGTATACCTAATTTCGATCGTATACAGATACTATGGTGCAACTATTCTAGCAATAGCACCAATATATATAGTCTTTGGACATGTACAGTGCTTCAACTCTTATGGATCTTGATGTTAGTGTTTGTGTGATGCTCGATGTTGTGATTGGACGTACATTGGCATTTGGGATTACGACTTTACCTAGTTGGCGTGTGTCGTAGGACATATATGTGTACGGTGGCGAACTTACTATTTATTCACCGAATAAGGTTAGGGATAAGATTGTTGAGGTGATGGGTCGCTTCATGCATCAACAACATAATGCATCCGACTAGGCGACAACATCAGTGGGTATTGGCTTAGGACATCTCTAGTTGATGGCCTAGGGCAGCACCTAGTTTCTGGCGTCGAGTTGAGGTAGATTATCTGTGAGGATACGTGGCTCAGGTATCCTCTCGCTGATCGTCGGGGTTGGCAATGCTGCTCAGATCTCTTATGATTGAAGGTCACAGGAAGCACCTGGCTTCTGACGTTGAGTTGAGATATATTGTCAGGTATGAGGATACATGGCTAGAGGCTCCTCTCATTGGCGAAACATGATTTCCAACCTTTAGTTAAGGTAGATATCCATGTTGTGAGACTGCATCTTAGTAAGCCGAATTGTGTGTCGGTACTAATATCCTGGTATTAGCATTTATGTCGGACTGAGCACTGGTATTATATTCAGGAATATGGGTAGCCTAGTGCATGCACCATATTAGCATTTATTGTCTTATTTCAATGGCCGAGTTTGGAAATTGTGTCCGACTCCCGAGTATTACGATACAATGAGGACCTAGGCGTTTGTTTTATGTCATTTCTTTTGACGACAATGATTGTTTCTCTCTATGATACTTGTTTGAGTTACAGTTATAGCTGAGGGATAGCGAGATGGTTGTTGCTCAAGGTATTTCCCTAGATATTGTTGTGGTTATTATTTCGCGCCTTATTATTTTGCATTGTTTATCCAGAAAATCGAGTAACAATTAAGCTTATATTGTAGTTTTAAAGATATGTGATTTAATTCAATATCAATTGATAAATAATGAATTAAATAGATAAATTAGACAATAAAATAAATCAAAATAGTGTGGAAGCTACGCTTCGACCTCGATTCGAGGTAGTCTCGAGGTGGGGGTAATTAAAATGGTAGAGAACGGAACAATCTTTATGAACAATGTGCAAAATAAAGAGAATAACAGAAGTATAAATTCTTGTCAGTGAAATATGATGTTTACAAGTGAATGAGATTCCTCCTTATATAATAGAGGAGTTCTAAACAAGGTATACTTTTAATTATAGTAGGAAATCATATTGACAATTGATTAACCTTCGAAGATCAATCCATTTAGAAATTCACACCACGATCTTCGATTTGTTGCGGATATCTCGCAATTTCCGTTATTGGATTATACCATCATCATTTCGGAGTACGCTCTTTTCTGACCTCGATTAGTTATGTCGACCTCTATCTTGGAAAGCAACTTCGATTCCGAATTCGACGTCCTAGTCTTTCGATGTGGTAACTCTTTTTTGATCAAAGAATGAAATCGGATAGCCCCGATTTTCACCGTATACATGCATAACATCTTGTATTTATATTTTTACTGATCTTGTCCCAGGTGTAAGTGATGGAGTGATTGAACCCACTGGCCTATAGCAGATGTTTAGCTCACTTCTACTTTTTTGTATTTTTCTTTGAATGATATATACTATAGAGTTTTGTTTCGAACAAGGAGGTGAATCGACATTTGTTCGAAAACCACCAATGATATACTATTTTACTTATTTTCATTTCGGTGCTTATGTCTCGAATTCCAATCCAAAATTTGTTATTGTATTCAATAGATGCTCTATGATCTGTGGGTGTGATATTTTTAAAAGTGTAAAACCATAGATTTATTTTCTTTACTTAAAGTTATATTGGTAAAAATCCGTCAACGATCCGAGACGTTACTAAGGCATACTCTCGTCATAGATAGGACGCCCTGGAGTGACTACTAGGACTCAAACGACTGGATACCACGAAATATTGAAGATGCACAGCGAAGGTCGGGACACCCCGAGGTAGCGAGTTTCAGGCACACAGCACGAGCACTACGCCGACTTGCATTAACTCCTCTTTGAAAGGACGAGGGACCACTGACACATCAAAAGTAGCGGAGCAAAGAGTTCGGAATCAAAACGTAATTTTTTTTTTCTTTTTTTATTCAAACGATCAAAATACATGAAAAAGAAATTTAGTGATTAAAATACATTAAAGAGCGCTATATCTTAACGTCCGTTTTGAACGTTAAGGTTCAGCGCCCTTTAAAAGGACACTATATGTATAAAACTTTGTATACACATGGCGCAGAAAAAATAAATAATTTAATGTATCAAAGAAGGAGTAAACTGACAGGTGTTGCAATGGTTAAAAACTAGGTAATAAGTTGGTCTTGTCTTTGAGGTCCAATGTTTGATTCTCTATAGCAACATTACTTTGTTTTCCTATTTCTTTTTTATATTTCATTTCTTTTCATTAGTTAGTTTGAGTATTTATATATAAATACTTTAATATTTATAATTACTTTTTAATGTAATTAAAATAATTTAATAAATAATAAAAAATTATTATTTTTTAATTCATTTAAATTAAAAAAAAGTCTTTTATTATTTCGTTAAAAAATCTACCGACATTTTCAATATTTGTTACTTTTTATTATACGTCAAAAAAATTATTTTTTTGTATTTTTTGATACAAAAAATATATATAATTTAATCTATTGCTTGAACTTTTTTATTTTTTGATATCTTTATTTTTAAATTTAGTTATTAAAATTTTAGTTATTAATCAAAATTCTAATTATATTTTTTATATTTTTCCTGAAATGTATTTTTTATTTTTCCTTTTATTCTTTGTCTATTGTAATTGTATTATCCATTTAAAAATTGTAAATAAGAATATAGTTGTTCTTATAATCCATTAGGATTATTATTAGCTAAGTAATGGAATATAATTCACATAATTTATTAGGAAAACTTATTAAATAGTTTCTCATAGATTAAATTTTTTCTAATAAGAATTATCCAAACTAAATTAAATATAACCATTTAATTAATGAAAACCCATTTAATTAATTTTTCTATACTGAATTTTCATAAAATAAAATGTATTATAACCATTATTTTATGAACAATTATTTAAATAATTGTCCTGATAAGAATATGAAAATCATAATCCATTACTTAGATAATAATAATTCTTCGATTATAATTTTAAAGATTAAATAGTTATAATAATTTATATTTAATAATAAGAAAATTATAATATTTTAATTACAATTTCGATTAATAAAATTCATATAGTGTAAATATAACTAAAATTTTAATAACTAAATTTAAAACGAAAGATATCAAAAAATAATTCAAGCAGTAGATTAAACTATATATATTATTTGTATCAAAAAATACAATAAATAATTTTGTTTTATGTATAATACTTTAAATGAATTCAAAAATTAGAATTTTATAATAACTATTAAATTATATTAAATACATCAAAAGTAATTATAAATATTAAAGTACTTAAACCAGAGAATGAAAAGAAATGAAAAATAAAAAAGAAATAGGAAAACAAAATTATGTTGCTAGAGAGAATCAAACGTGGGACCTCAAAGACAAAGTCAATTTATTACCTAGCCATTAACCATTGCACCACCCAGCAATTTGCTCCTTTTTTGGTACATTAAATTCTATTTATCTATTTTTCCTGCGCCATGTGTATAAAAGGCTTTATACATAAATCGCTCTTTAAAAGAGCGCTATATGTATTTTTTGTCATGACCCAAATCGAAGGGTCACGACGGGCACCCGGTGCCTTATTCAACGGAGTACTAGCGTAACATATCTTTCTTATCGTATTATCATTGGTAACTAGTCCAACAAGGCCACAACTCGTAATGTATAACTATAAGTGGGAAAGCACTGTATCAATAAACCATCTTTCTTCAAATATGAATACATATGGTCCGTCAAGGCCCCTGACGTACTGTCCAAAATGAACCTCTGTCTACAAAGCATCTAAGAGTATTAGACATCAAATAGGACAGGGTACCTGCCTACCCATAAGTCTGTAGTAGAATTCTGACACGATAACTCATAAACTCGACTGCACTTCGAATGAGGTGGAGTCTTACCGAACCTTCACTGAATGCTAACCTCGTCTACTATGAGGGCTCGTCAAACTGATTGTCTATACCTGCAGGTATGAATGCAACGTCCCCAACAAAAGGACGTCAGTACGAATAATGTACCGAGTATGTAAGGTACATAAATAAGTATATAAAAGACATGGAAGAAACATGGAGCAAATGACTCAACCTGTAAGTCTGGATAACTATGTAAATCATGAAATACTTATAGTGTCATGCATATACGTATGAATGTCATGTCGTGCATAGGTATATGTGTTCATAACTTCATCAAGCCTCTGAGGGCATCCCATCATATCATCTCGACCACTATGGGCAACTCACCAACGTATACCAGTTGATCAGGTGGTGGTGCGTATATAATGCCATAGCCTTTTTCCATATTCCATATACATATAATATTCATATATACGTGTGTATAACACTGTCTAGTCATGTGTCAACGTATATGTATAAATGAATGCAATGCATAAGAAGTACATCAATAAAATCTCTCGGAATGCCATAAGACCACTATATCTATGATTAATATCATGAAACAAACTTTATCAAATTACGTATTTTATGAGACCCATGAACAGACGATAGAACAATAAGACATTGGGAATTCAAGAACATAGGCATCTCTAATACTTCTATGAATAGAATCATTTATGAAAGTTGTGCATTTGCTCATTTTGTTCGTGTCGTATTGATCATGCCAAAAAAAAAAGAATGGATATTCTTAACATACCTGAGTTGATTCTCTTGACAATCCCTCTAGAACACGTCAATTACGACAACACGTATCGGCTTTCTTAGAATCGCATATCACGTTACTGTAGCATTATAAGGCTTCATATTATATTATTGAGAATTCATCCGTAAATTAGCATATTTATGTATCTCACTTAACAATATAGGAAAGACTCTTAACATTGTGGGTTGTGGGCCCCACTTTGTATGGTGACTAAGCCAACTAAAATTCACTAATTTTGACACCTTGAAGTGTGACATAAAATCACTTATTACCTACTCCCTTGGCTTCCACATTGAGGCACCTTAAACTTATCTACAATTCTAATTAATTATCCATTAATATCTTGATTAACTTGTTAATCTCCCACTAATCAATAATTACCCAATTATTCACATAATCAAGAATTATCTCAAGTTACTCAAATACTACTCACTTTTAATACACTTTATACACCTTACTATCATCGTCGTGTGGTACCTTGTATGGCAGTAGTCCATAAATACGGGGTATTATAGTTTGGACCGTATTTTATCTCCAAATTGCCAAACTTCGACGAAACTCATTTTCTTCGATTTGCTTACCCGCTCACCTTCATGAATCTACTTATCACTTGTTTGAAATATCATAATACTTATAAGTTCAAAGTAATCTCGTTTCCGAACTTACGTCGATTAACTTACGACGAAAATTTAACATATGAAAATGCGGGATATAACATCTCATTTTCGAGCTTCTATCAATTTATTTATGGCATACTTCCACGTACAAAAACATGGGGTGTAACATCATTCCCCCCTTTGGAACATTCGTCCTCGAATATTGACTGATGCACTTATCATTAGCATAACTTGTAGCTCTTGTGTATACTTTAATACTCTCCTTGCCATCTAGGCAATTGTTTTGTGAATAAATACAAAGTCCAGGGTATTCCCACCTGTAGATCTCTTTCTCATACCATGACCTGTGAACGGAATTCTTCCAATCTCGTAATTCTTGCTACCTTCTGTCATGCAGCCTGTACGACTTTTTCCTTATATGTGTGCTATGCGACTTATCCCTCTAGTTGTTAGCCAATCTCTAGGCCTTACTTTGTAAACATATACGGAACTTGACAAAATTTCCTTCTGGGAATCTATAGGTATATTGAAGTTCTTCGCTCGGTACTTTGTTGAACTCACGGATATTGCTATATCTTATCTCATAGACCCAGTTATCTATCCATATGACGTTACTGCATCTAGGTAGTGTCGCGCACCCTTTTTTCCTCCTCCTTGGCGGAAGACCGGGTTCATGACATTGGTTGGGACAACTCTTTCCTTTTGGGAAAGGTCTTTACATATTTTGAAGAGTCGCCACCGCTGTTTTAACGGTGCGTTAGGGCACCTAATGGGTTCAATTACAACTACGTTTCTAACTAGAGATTTGGGTAAGGGCATGAAATTATCCTAAGGGAAGGTGTTAGGCACCCCTCAGGATCCACAAGTGTGGTTCCCGGCCAAATGGTTTCGTGAATTTGTACAAATAGCAAATAACAAGTAAAGGCTCACAAATGAGGGGATTTAAGTCTTAAGCATACAGGTGTTTAGAAAAACAGTAGGGTAATTACGATCTATCGTATACAAGTGTCCTAGGTTTATAATAATATGGATCACATCAATGCAATACCCGGTAATCACTCCTCGAAGAGGGGCTACACGTGGTATTAGCGCACCAGTAATCATATCCATATTCTACCCTTCCCACCCCGTGAAGGTAAGTAAAGTGTGTGTTTGTCACGGATTCTATTGCATGCTATTACCTGTCCCATCCTATCAGTCCTCGAGGAGGTTAGGACTATTATCCTAAAAGGTAGGTACTAGGCAGACCCTCAGGTTTAAAGGGGTAAGATTCTAAGGCGACAAGCAAAGAACATATGGGACTGCAGTCAATGGGAAACACATAGGAGCATATAAGAAGCTCATATTTTCCTGCACAGATAATGCATATAATTAGCACGACTCAAACACATATAAGGGCAGTATTATTAATTAAGATCCTAAGACATGGTATTTAGGTGAATTCAGAGGATAAATAGATAGGCAGACTTGTTCTATAACTCAAGAAAAACATGCTCTTAATCAGTTTGCCTACTGATTTAAAAGTGCCTATTAATGTTAAGCAGCACACACAACAGAGACAGATTTCTAATTTTCAAAAATTAGTCACCTAAGGCTTGCCTAGGGGGGGGACAGTGTATGTTAACAGAATTATTAAAGAAATTGTTGCAAATTGTTACCAAACATGCTGTTCTAGGTTGTTCAGAACACAGAAGCATTGCCAGTTATATTTTAGAGAAAACTGAGTGGGGTGGTTATACTTTTTATACATTAGTGATGTTTTAGACGTCAATACCACATAAGAAGATATGTTACTTTGTGTGGTACCCAATTTTCGAGTGTTGTCTCAATAGAAGAACCTGGTTCTTCTTGGTGTTCCAACTACTACTGTTGCGGAATAATAAAAGCAGTAAAGTAAAAACACAGAGATTTTTACATGGAAAACACCTAGCTCAAAAGGTGAAAAAACCACGGCCTACTCCTCAGTAGGATTTTCTCACACTCTTCACTAAAACTCTGAGCCAAACGGACTTAGAAAATAAACTCTTTTGTAATCCTAGGACTAACTCTAATCCATTCGTAGTAACTAGCCCCTAGCTAATTTCTACAAGCTTCAAGTTAACTCTAACTTGAACAATGCGTACCTATTACAATTGCTTCTATGAAAGTTGAAAAGATACAATATTAAAACTCCTACTACAACCAACTAGACTCGAAAGACAAACAGATGGAACTGGTTCTTCTAGCTGGTCTGTAGCCTTTGTATGGCACAATAATTCTGCTTGCAAAATATCTAGGAATTTTGCTTTCTGATCTTGATTCACTTCAGCACTTGTGCGTTCTTGATTCAAGCAAGAATACTTCAATCATTTATAAAGTCAGTTGTTGAGTTTGTCGTTCAGTTCTGGTTCAACTCTACATGGGAGAACGAATTCGTATTAAACTCAACTTCCTTCCTTCGTTACTGTCCTTGCTGAATTCAACTTCTATTCTCTTATCAATTTGCAACCTTTTTGCATTAGAAGATACTCTCCTTGTTCATTGATACTTCATAATCACATTCATCTCCTACGTATATAAGGTTTGTGTGCAAACTCGTCAGGTCAAGTATGTGTGCTCTGATGGACCTGGTTCAACTGGTCAAACATTTGTCAATCTTTAAAACTATGCAGTGACTTGAGTGAGTCAACAAATTCCCCATTTTTGATGATGACAAACTCTGTGCTTCTCCCTGTATACAACTCAAACACTGTGAATGTTTTTAAGCATTTATCATAGAGAAACCAGGTTCATTAGGTTATAAATATCACTTGAAATATAAAATCACTTTTCTTCCCCCTTTTGGTATCATCGAAAAGTTTTCAAAATGATAAACTCACCAGTGTTGTTAACCATTACTCATGGACATTGAGGCAACTGCGGGTGCAAACCTGATTAATCATCATAAGAAACCAATAAATGTAAGCTATCTAAGAAATTGAGACAAGTCAATAACAAAACAGCAAAAATTCATTGATTAGGAACGTATATCAAACATCATACACACAAAACAAAAACAGCCTTAACCATGAGCAAAACATAATTAAAATAAAAGAAACAGAACAACTGGTCTAAAGATGGGTTTTGGAAGTTCTGGACAGCCTAAGGATGGGAAGGTGTAGATGAGGTTGTGGTCTTAGTTTGTAGAAGAGAAAGCATCTGATTAAGAACACCCTCTTTCTTTTCCTTCTCTTTTGCTAATTCAGCCCTGAGAACATCCCGCTCAGCTTCAACCTCAATCAAACGAGACTTCAAACGAAGGATTTCCATATCCTTGATCTTGCGTTCCTGCACCAGAGTTCTAACTTTGCTATTGACAGGCTACTTCCTAGATGAACCAGGTTCATTTGTAGGAACATTTACAGTATAATCGCAAGTCAGCAAAGTATCCTTCCCAAAATAGTCCTTGGCAGTATCCATCTCAGCTTTTTTCACAGGAACATCAAAACGAGCAAGCACGACAGTCAATAGAAAGCCATATGGAATTACATGTGCTTTTATTCCATTCACAACTTTGTCAAAGATTTGAATGATGAAGGCTGGCCAATTTATCTGCTTACCCCTATACAAATATTCCATCAAGGTCAGATCCATATAGTTGGCTATGTGCCTTCTTTCTTGTCTTGGCAGCAAGAACTTGATGACAAACTCGAAGAGCAACTTGTGTTCTGGCTTCATTTCACTTTTGTAAACTGGCTTGGGTGAAATTTCCCTTTCATTGTCACGGAAGAATCTGGTAATATTTATTGCTGAGGCCATCCCATCGAAACTAGGCCATATTTTCCTAGTGTAATCCTCGTAGCCCTCAGCAGAAATTTGCAGAATTTCTCCCAGTTCTTTAACATCAAAGGATACTTGAATTCCTTTGACCGTGGTAGTGACCCTGCCGTCTTTGACCAATGCATTACCCATGAACTCCACCAGTTCAACTCTATCCAACCTTCTTTCAATGTGAAGAACCATGTTCTTCCACCCTTGAACATCCAGTGTGTCCAGCAGGTATCTCATCCGAGGTTCCTCAAGATCCTTCAACAACTTTCCCTTCATAATTGTTCTTTTACTAAACAAGGTAATTCTGTCAGTAGTCACCTCACCAACTTCCCCCTCATCTTCTCCACTCCATTCTCTATCATCATCTTTCTCAACAACCTTCACTTTTCTTGCCTTGGACCTGGTCCTTTTAACGGTTCTTGTAGGTGTGGCAGACACTTTAGCTGACTTCTTTGAAGAAGCCTTAGCCCTTTTTGATTTTGGTGCCCCAACCAGAACAGGAGCAGTCTGCTCCTCATAATGGACCAGGTCCATCGTATCCTCTTCAACCACAACAATATCTACAGGCTCTCCTACTTTAGCCTTTCCCTTTGCAGTTCTCTTTTTCTTGCTCTCAAGTAGAGCCTTATCAAACAGTTTTTCTTCTTCTCTCAGCACTACGTGTAGCACACACCTTAGGTAAAGGAACATCAGCAACTACAAAAACTTTTTTCTTTTTGGAAGGAAATGGGTTAGTAGCCTTCTTGGACTTCTGAGTCGTCCTTTTCATGGGGTTATAGGACTCCCCCAGTTTCCTTAGCCTGTTAGCTAATGTCTCGTCCCTAGATGAACCAGGTTAATCTACTCCTTTCTTTAAGCTTGCTAGACCTGCCGCTGCTTCCTCGATTACACTTCCCCCTAACTCTATGATATCTTCTCCAACCTTCTCAGGAATGGGACCACAAATAGTCAATGTAGTAGCATCCTCCCCAAATACCTTTCCCTCAAGAAATTTACTTTTTTTCTGACTTTCTTTGCCTACTAGGCACTTCAACATCCACTACCGACCCAACCAGAACAAACCTGTTCTCAGCAGTAACAGACTCAGAAATTGCCTCGAGATTACCTTGTTCAGAATTTGATGAACCAGGTGCTTCATCCTCATTGGCTGATTTAAAAAATTCACTTGATGATTCAGAATTCGTATCCTTTACAGCCTGCAGAATTTCTTCCAAGAATTTTGCACGTGACCCAGAAGCCACTGATTTTCTGGCAAGAACCTTTACACGACGACCACCAGGGGATGGGTTAGGGTTAGATGTGGGTTAAGGAACAGGAGAGTTTTCAGGAATAGGAGGGTTTTCAGGGGTTGTGCCTTTTTATGAAGATTGAGAACTGTATACTGATGGAGAATTTGAATCTGATTCATAGTTCCCTCCATCATAATCACGATTTGGTGATGAAGAAGATGAAGCAGATGGTTGTGAAGACATGATTATGAGTGAAGTTAGAAAGAAAAGAAATAGTGATCAGTTTTTGGGTTTGAAGACTATTGATCTTGGTTCGACGGTTACTTTATGAATAGGAGAGTAATGATGACCCTTATATAAGCTATGGCTATTAATTTTACAATGGGTAGAACATTTATTCAAGTGGAAGTCTAATAGTTGTAGGAGTGTCATTGATTAGGCGGTTAAGAGTTCCCTACCTCTAGGCTAATTGAGTACTAATGTGACTTATTGGAACGGGTTCATTTAGGGATTAGGAGAAAGAATTTGAAATGAACCAAATATAGATATAATCCTGCTCATGTGTGACTGTAATTAGTTCAATAATTGTATGGATATGGGCACGTACATTGTCAGTCAGATGAACCAGCAAAGATGAACCAGGTTCATCGTGTTAAAGTCCTTAATAGGCCTTAATTTACAAAGATAGAGAAATATCATTAGCAACCAGAGAATCATATTAATACATGCCAAGAGAGTATGACAGTATAGTCATGATGCTGAGTAATGATTAGACTGGTTGATTATCTATGTTAGTGTTTCTAGCCAAAAGAAAATTGATTTTTTTTTCAATTTTGTTTTTCATATTTCGTGATTTTAATCATCCCTAATTCAAGCATGTTTCTCTCAAAATGCTCCGTACTCAGTGATTTAGTAAAGATATCTGCAATTTGTTGATAAGTAGCATAAAATTCAATTGAGATCATTCCTTTTTCATAGTTATCCCTCAGGAAATGGTGCCTAACATCTATGTGCTTAGTTCTCTTATGATGAACCGGGTTCTTCGTCATACTAATGGCACTAGTGTTATCACAGAAAATATGAATGCATCCCACATCTATACCAAAGTCCATGAGTTGTTGCTTGATGCATAGCAACTGAGCACAGCAGGAGGCTGCACCCACATATTCAGCCTCAGCAGTAGACAAGGCTACTGAATTTTGTTTCTTGGTAGCCCAAGACACAAGGCATGATCCCAGAAAGTGAGCCATACCTGAAGTACTTTTCCTGTCAACCAGGAAACCTGCATAATTAGCATCTTGTAGGGCTTCCTTAATGTTTTTTGGTTCGATCATGGATAGAAAGGCATCAAACGCACACAGATTTTTCAAAGATGATCTTGTTTTGATTCCGGATGTCAAATCTGTTGTGATGATTTCAAAGGGTGAGAACTCTGATATCTGTGTGGTTTGAGTCCCAGTTGTTCATTCCTAGACAATTCCATAGTGTCTTGTTGCTGTGGAGCAGGATTAGGGCCAGGTTGCATATGTTGAATTCCCCCGTCATGTTGCTTGGGGTAGTTGAACCTGGTCCATCACCTGTTCCACCTTCCATGTTTGCTTCAATGTGATCACTGCTTCTCACCAGTCCAAGCTCCTCATCTTGTGGTTCATGTCTCTTAGCAAGAGTGTTAGTTTCATCAAAGACAACATGTACACTTTCTTCTACACACATAGTTCTTTTATTATATACTTTATAACCTTTGCTATGTGATGAATATCCCAAGAAAACTGAGTGGGGTGGTTATACTTTTTATACATTAGTAATTAGACTAAATGTAGTTGAACGATTAGGGCCCTATAACATGATATCTAATGCACAGATAGAGATGTAAGGGATTAGGGACAAATACAGAGCATGTAAGGGGGCATACATACAGCAGGCAGATACACACACAGACATACAATCAGGAACTCCTAAGGGTCTAGAGGATCAGGGGTTGTAGTGCTAGGTCAGTTAACACCTAAGGCCATGGTTAAACTAATGTACCAGTCATAAGCATGTAAAAAGTAGGTGCTAAGTGTACAAAAACATTCTGGTCATAAGCAAATAAAGCCTAATATAAACATGCAAAGGGGAGTTTAGGATCCTAGATACATGCTGAAGAATAAGTAAGCAAGTTGGGAGGATGCTGAATCACAACAGTAATGGAAACATGTTGGTTTGAGGACTGAAATATAAATTAGAACATACCAATGAAGTGAAGAAAGAAATAACACAAACAGAAAAGTAGGAGAATGCACAATAGTTAGGCTTGGCTTGCAGCTGGATAACCCAGAGTAGTAGTAATTAGCACAGAAGAGAGAGCAGAAAGTCTTTTAAATTGTGAGAGAGATTTTTTGAATAGATTCCTTCGTGTGTGGGTCTGTGTATGAATAGAGTATATATAGTTTTGAAAACTTGATGAAAAATAAGGAAAGAACCAGAATTAACAAGTGATTGTGGGAGTGAATATCAATCAGTACACAATTAGCACAGGTATCCCTATAATCAAGGGAGTGATTCACACGGTCAGTATTAAATAAGGCAAGAACCATATATAGCTTAGAGGAATATAAGAACAATGTAAGTATAATAGGCAATTAGGTATCCCTTAATTGAATGGGTTAAACTCAAACAGCTAGTAGGTAAAATAAGAATTAAGGAAAGTTCTTATGCTTGTAACATGTAAGGAAACAGTTTCACCCCTAATCAAGCATACAATTGAGGCTAGGTTCAGAAGATATCACTTTAGGAAATAGTAATCAATTAACAGTTAATCAATCATGTAACAAGGTAAGAAAACAAAGTTGGAAATCAATAAGAACATCTCATAAGAAATCATGGATTCGAAATTGGTACTAATTAGGGGAAGGCCTCATGTATCTAAGGAAACATTCAGAATCAGCAGAGGATATCGTATGAAAAATCAGTATAGTACTACTCATAGTCACTCAGGGATTCAAGGTGGTAATGATTCAAGCAGAGTGAACACACAAGAAGCAGCAGAATCAGAGACCCAATATCATAGTGAAGAAACAATCACAAAGAAATGTGGATTACTCATGGGAAACAGAAACACATACAAATCGAAAGAAAAAAGACATGCTCAGCATTTAGAACACAGTGTTAAAACTAAATAAATCATGATTAAAAGTGATAAAACGTTTAAGCATATGAGAAAAATCACTTAAACTTCGAGAAATCGTTTAAAGAAAAGGTCTCAAAAACCCTAAGTGAAAAACTTGTTTAAAAATGGAAAACCTTTAAGAAAAAATATAATAATACTCGTAATAAACCTGGATCTAGTGTAGATCTAAGATAATAGGAAGGTTTTTGAAGAAAACATGTAAAAAGCTTCATGATATACACAGATCTAAGACAGGTCTAAAGAAATCGTGAAAATACTAGGGTTTAGGGTTTCAGAGAGTTGAAAAACAAGAAAAACCTTAAAGATATCGCCAACGTTAGCCGGAAAACTCATGGCTCTTACTCAGACGGCCGGAGGAGGCCGAAAGATGGCATGAGGGACCATAAGTAGGAGCTGATGTTCACCTAAGGGCCTTAGGGTGTCATTAGACCGGTGTAGGGTGAAGCAGTAACCAGGAGATAGTGAAAGACCATAGTTTCCGGTGAGGGAACTAGCTGGAGAAGACGAACAAACTACATTGGAGGTGGAGAGATAAGGGAAGTTTCTAGAGAGAACCAGAGAGAACTAGAGAGAGATAGAGAGACAATGAGAGACTGGAAATGAGAGGTCGGAGGGGGGGGGAGGTCTAGGTTTAATTATGGTAGGTGAGATCTGGGTCGTTGATCTAATTTGATCAACGACTCAGATAGATCCGGGGTTGGGCTGGTATGGAATTGATTTGGGCTGGGTATGGAATTGGGTTGTTAAGATCTGATGGGTTGGGTTAGAATTAGGCTAGAATTTAAATATATGTGGCTAATTGTTAAACACCCATTGAAAATAGATAAATAATTAAATAAAAATAGCTAGTAAACATATAAAATGAAATTAATGCTAGATAAATGAAATTAAGGTAATCAATTAGTATAAAAAATATAAAATAAAATAATTATTGATTTAAATGGTATAAAATGTACAATTAGGCCATAGTTGCAAAGTTATTATAATGATGGTCAAATATGCCAAATTGGCTAATTTGTGAAATAGTTAAATCCTAATGGGGTTAAAAATGATATATTGACTGGGAAATATTTTGAAATTATTTATAATACCATTTATGAATAATTATTGAATATAAAAAATACTGAATAAATTGGAAAAGGATTTAATAAAAATATGAAAAATTTCTGAAAAATACCAGTTATTATAAAAAGTGATTTTTGAGGTATATATACAAATTTTAAAATAATTTGAGAAAAAATTGGGTATCAACAACTGCCCGTCTTTACCCGGGAAGGATGGAAGAGTTGTCGGGTAAAAATATGATGGCCAATTTTGACCGAGTGGAAATAGCTTGAATGGTTCAGGCCGCACCCTGGTTCCTGAGCTGCCTACATATCCCTGGTCTTACAGGAATCAGGCCATATGTAGTTCCGGGGTCATCGGTGAAGTATACCGATGAAGTTTTACAAGAACGGACGCCAAGTACAGGGTTAGATGAGCAAACGGCTTACGAGATAGTTAGGAGACCTGGAGCGGAACCGTTTCCGCTTCCGCCTGGATGGTTGTTGCTTGACGGATTACCTGAAAATAAACAATACAAGCGTATATTGTGCGTAATTTAAACATGATGCAAATTCCCGTTGGACGATGAATGTTGTCTTTGGATGGTTAAGGATGACATCTTTAGACCATGATGTCCTGGGCCATGAATTTCTTTGATGAGGGATTCGCATACCATGAAATGATGTTCTCGGGCCATGGGGATGGTGCCTCCGAACTATGACGCCTTTGAATAATGATATGCAAAATGATAAAAGAGATCCTCAGACCATGACATGGTGTTCTCGGGCTATGAAGATGGTGTCTCCGAACAATGACGCATTTGGATAGGTTGGTGATATTTCAGCCCATGAAGATGCAATAACATGATGCTGACAAGACAGAGCTTAGTCTTGCAAATTTAAAAGGGCACAGCCTAGCCCGAAAGGAAACGAATGATATAGACAGGGGTTAATTTTGAAAAGTAAATAGGAGAAAGGTAGCCTTATGCAAGATGCGAATGCAGATAGAGGTAGCGTTTAACCTCGGAAGGCAGAAAGGTAGCCTTATGCAAGATGTGAATGCAGATAGAGGTAGATTTTAACCTCGGAAGGCAGAAAGGTAGCCTTATGAAATATGCGAATGAAGATAGAGACAACGTTTAGTATCGGAAGGCAGAAAGGTAGCCTTATGCAATATGCAAATGAAAATAGAGACAACGTTTAGTCTTGGAAGGCAGAAAGGTAGCCTTATGCAATATGCGAATGCAGATGGAGGTAGCGTTTAACCTCGGAAGGCAGAAAGGTAGCCTTATGCAATATTTAAGGAAGGACAACAAAAACTCTTAGCTGGTGTTAAATTGCGGTAGAGCATTGTGGTAATGAAACATTGTTTGTGCTGATAATAAATGTTGACATGACGAGTTTGAGGAACGATGTCTGTCCTTTGAGCGAATAATATGTTTTGGGGCTTTTGCAATTTTTTGCCTGCATCCACAGAAAGATCCTGAGTTTTGTAAAGGGGAAAGGTTAGTTCGCATTCCTGCTGGCTCCGCTTGGCTCGTTAGCTTGATCTGATAATACTGCATGTATCATTGAGGTAGAGTTCGCTAAACAAGCTATTTCAAAAATAAATATACATGATTTTTGTAAAGTGTGATACATTATCTAAAATAGTTTTTAGATGAACCGACGACGTGGCACGGCTTGAGACATTGCGACCTCTTCTACTGCGGAGTTTTTAGGGTCCTCCTCAAAATTCTGCCCAGTTTGCTGGGTGGATGCCTCTGACTGCTGCTCGCGCCGTGACTGGCTGAACTTGCTTCAGAATTTTGTGAGTCCTCCTCAAAATTCTGCCCAGTTTGCTGGGTGGATGCCTCTGACTGCTGCTCGCGCCGTGACTGGCTGAACTTGCTTCAGAATTTTGTGAGTCCTCCTCAAAATTCTACCCTAGTTTCCAATTGCGGGGAAAAAATAGATTTTTATTGAATTGTGACTGAACCCATAGGGCTGCCTACGTATCCCCTCTTAAACGGGAATCAGGTCAGGCGTAGTTCAAATTACATCATTGAGAAAGCATAAAGATTACATGTAGTAGCGTTTGACTGCATATGAATTGATTGGCTTGGGCCAAACTTCTCCATCCATTTTCGCGAGTATAAGTGCTCCTCCTGGAAGCAATCTATGAACCATGTACGGGCCTTGCCAGTTAGGAGAGAACTTCCCCTTGGCTTCATCTTGATGCGGAAATATTTTCTTTAACACCAGCTGCCCTGGTGTAAATCGTCTCGACTTGACTTTCTTGTTGAAGGCCCTGGCCACTCTGTTCTGATATAGTTGACCATGACATATTGCATTCATTCTCTTCCCGTCTATGAGGGATAGTTGCTCATAACGGCTTCTTACCCACTCTGCATCGCTGAGCTCAGCTTCCTGTATAATTCTTAGAGATGGAATCTCCACTTTGGCAGGAATAACAACCTCTGTACCATAAAATAGCATATAGGGAGTTGCCCCTGTTTATGTGCCGACAGTGGTGCGGTATCCCAGTAAGGCGAATGATAACTTTTCATGCCATTGCTTGTGCCTTTCTATCATCTTTCTTAGTATCTTCTTGATGTTTTTGTTAGCGGCCTCTACGGCTCTATTCATCTGAGATCTGTATGCTGTGTAATTCTTGTGTTTGATCTTGAAAGTTTCACACATAGATTTCATCAAGTCACTGTTGAGATTAGAACCATTTTCGGTGATGATTGACTCTGGAACTCCGAACCGACAAACAATGTGGTCATGGACAAAGTCGGCCACAACTTTCTTAGTAACTGCTTTGTAGAAGGCTGGTTCGACCCATTTAGTGAAGTAGTCAATGGCGACCAAAATGAACTTGTGGCCATTGGAAGCGGCAGGCTCAATTGGTCCAATAACGGCCATACCCCAAGCAGCGAACGACCATGGCAAGCTTGTTGCATTGAGATCACTTGGAGGAACTTCTATCATATCCCCATATATCTGGCAGCGGTGGCACTTATGAACATACTGGATGCAGTCCATTTCCATAGTCATCCAAAAGTAACCAGCTCGGAGTATTTTCTTCGCTAGAACAAAATTGTTCATATGTGGGCCACAGGTCCCTGCATGAATTTCTTCCAGCAACTTTGATGCTTCTTTTGCATCAACACACCTTAATAACCCAAATCGGGAATCCTTCTATACAAGATTCATCCGTTGTGGAAAAAATTGTTGGACAATCTCCGAAGTGTGCGTTTCTGAGTGGAATTTACAAGTTCGGGGTACTCTCCTTTTTCCAAGTACCTATCGATGTCATGAAACCAAGGATTTCCGTCTGGTTCTTCTTCGATATGGGCAAAGTAAGTTGGCTGATTATGGATCTTTATGGGAATAGGGTCAATGAAATTCTTGTTCGGATGTTGGACCATTGAGGACAATGTAGCTAATGCATCGGCGAACTCATTCTGGATTTTGGGGACGTGCCGGAAATAAATCTTTGTGAACCTCTTTCTTAATTCCTGTACGTGGTGCAGATACAGCAGTATCTTGGAATTCTTTGTTGCCCATTCTCCTTGTACCTGATGTACCAATAAGTCTGAATCACCGATCACTAACAACTCCTGGACGTTCATGTCAATGGCCAAATTGAGCCCCAAGATGCAGGCTTCATATTCAGCCATATTGTTGGTGCAAGTGAACCTGAGTTTGGAAGATATCGGATAATGTTGACTGGTCTCTGATACTAGTACTGCTCCAATATGACTCCCTTGAAGTTTGCTGCTCCATCAAAGAACATCCTCCAACCATCATAGGATTCTACAATATCTTCTCCTATGAATGATACCTCCTCATCAAGAAAATATGTTTCCTGGGTGTGTCCTTTAACCGCCTTCTGAGTCATGTAAACAATGTCGAATTCACTCAGCCGAATTTTCCACTTGGCTAGCTTGCCAGTGGACATGGGCTTCTGAAAGATGTACTTTAATGGATCCATCCTTGATATGAGTTATGTTGTGTAGGCACAGAAGTAGTGCCTCAGCTTTTGGGCGACCCAAGTTAGAGCACAACAGGTACACTCTAATAGAGAATACCGGGCCTCATAAGGAGTGAACTTCTTGCTGAGGTAATAAATATCTTGTTCCTTCCTTCCTGTTTCATCATGCTGCCCCAGAACGCAGCCGAAACCTCCATCTAATACTGCAAGATAGAGTAGAAAAGGTCTGCCTGGATCAGGCGGTACTAGGACTAGCGATGTTGACAAATATTCCTTGATTCTGTCAAAAGCCTTTTGACAATCATTGGTCCACTTGGTCGCAGGGTCCTTCTTCAGTATCTTAAAGATTGGCTCACAGATGACTGTAGACTGTGCTATAAACCAGCTGATGTAATTAAGCCTCCCCAAGAAACTCATCACATCTTTCTTGTTCCTTGGTGGTGGTAACTCTTGAATGGCTTTGACCTTGGACGGATCCAATTCTATTCCCCGACGGCATACAAGAAATCCCAGTAGCTTCCCAGCAGGAACCCCGAATGCGGGGTTTAGTTTCAGATTGTATTTTCGCAACCTATTAAAGAACTTCCCAAAATTCTCCATGTGATCAGCAACTTTCTTTGATTTGATAATGACATCATCTACGTACAGCTCGATCTCTTTGTGAATCATGTCATGGAATATGGTAGTCATGGCCCTCATGTAGGTGTCCCCTGCATTCTTTAGACCGAATGGCATCATTTTGTAACAATACACTCCCCACGACATAATGAATGTCGTTTTCTCAGCATCTTCCTCATCCATCCAAATCTGGTGATAACCAGCGAAGCAATCCACAAAGGACTGCAATTCACGCTTGGTGCAGTTATCAATCAGAATGTGTATATTTGGCAAGGGGAAGTCGTCTTTCGGACTGAGCCGGTTGAGATCCCGGTAGTCAACGCAGACTCTGACGTTCCCGTCCTTCTTTTGCACAGGTACAATGTTGGCTAACCATGTCGGGTACTCCACTACCCGGATAACTTTGGCGTTGATCTGCTTGGTAACTTCTTCTTTTATTTTCAAACTCATGTTGGGTTTGAACTTTCTGAGCTTTTGTTTTACCGGTGGACACATCTGATTGGTTGGCAGTTTATGAGCCACAATAGACGTACTTAGACCAGTCATGTCATCATACGACCATGCAAATACGTCCTCATACTCTCTTAGAAACTCTGCTTATTCTTTCTTTTCTGATGGTGACAAATGAATGCTGATACGAGCCTCCTTGACGTTTTTTGAATCTCCCAGGTTGATAACTTCGGTCTCATCTAGGTTTGACTTAGGTCTGTTCTCAAAGTTCTCAACTTCTTTGACAATCTCGTCAGGTATGTCGTCCTCTTCTGAATCAATGTTCGTTTGCTGCGTTGCCTCATTGCATGTCACAGTCATCGGTTCATCACAACAAGTAATGGTAATGCTGTATAAATAAAGTAATGAGAGAAAACAATAGCAATAAATATCAGATTCGTAAGAGAAATTTAGAAGATGCTTTGATAGATTGAATAACTGTTTTGAACATTGAAGATCTTTATTGCAGAAATTTGAAAAATGCAGGAAAAGGGAAATCATTTAGTAAATAAACAATAAATAATACTTATTTTAGCCTTTCTACCTCGAGGCTCGTCGGGCTTTGGTTGTCTTGATAGACTAGTTCTTGAGATATGCCCATTTGATCACAGTCTGTATGGAAGGGCCTTCCTCCCCCTCTCCCTCGAGGACAACACAGCAATCCATATCATCATTCTCTAGGAAAAAACTCCTCATTGCTACAAGTGCTTCTTCTTTATCTAAACCGTAGATAGTGTCGGCCTGTTTGAAAGTATGCTCAAGATGAGGTATCGGCTACTCCAAAGGATAATAGGGACCGCGCCAAGGTGGCGACCAGTCTTTGAATTCCTGCCAAGTGTACTCATACCCCAGACTGAAAGTGGTGCAATGTTCCTCGAGCTTTATGGGCTTCGTGAACCCTTGGAGGTTTTTACCGAGTCCTTTTCCTGGCTCATATCCTCTCTAGTTCAGGAATCTCTCGATCTTGTTATCCCACCATTTGCCCTTGTCGATATCATTGACCCATTCAATATGGTGGTAAGTTCCTCCGCCTATCTTCCTTTTCCCATCAATCACCGGAATAGTTTGACGGCTATAAATGGGGTTGCTACCGTCACCATAAATAATCACCTATTGGTGGTTCCACTCGAATTTTACCGCCTGATGTAGTGTTGATGCTACGGCCCCAGCAGCATGAATCTAGGGTCGTCCCAACAACAAGTTGTAGGATGCTGGAACATCTATCACCTTGAAATCCACTTCGAACCAAGTTGGTCCAATCTGTAGACACAAATTAATCTCCCCCATGGTGGACCTCTGAGAATCGTTGAAGGCTTTAACATTGATCTCCCCATCCTTTATCTCATGTAGCCTTTTACCCAATTTCTTGAGTGTTATCAATGGACAAATGTTAAGACTGGAACCTCCATCGATCAAGAATCTTGTGATGAAATGATCCTCGCACTGCACGGTGATGTGCAGTGCTTTGTTGTGCCCCAATCCTTCAGGTGGTAGCTCATCCTCATGAAAACTGATTTTATGACTCTCTACTACCTTGGCCTACCATATTGACCATTTCCCCACTAGTGATGTTGCTTGGCACGTATGCTTCACTCAACACTTTCAACAAAGCATTTCTGTGTGTTTCGAAATTCTACAGCAGAGAGGGGATGGATAATTGTGTCGGTGTCTTGTTCAGCTGGTCGATGACTGAATACTCCTTAGCCTGTACCTTTCTCCAAAGGTCATCGGGACCCGTTTCGATAAGGGGAGGCCTGTTGGCAGTCTGTCTGCTTGACTCAGCCAGATGCTCAGGGGTGTAGATCCTACCAGTTCTCGTCATACCCTGTGCTGTGATAGCTTCCTCATACCTGACCTTACTTTTCCTTCTTACCTCGGCTAAGTAGTCCCAAGGAATAGCGTTTGAATAGAAGGGTGGCATGGTTGACATTGACACCGTAATTGGTGCAGCCATCTTTCTTTCAAATGCAATGTGTGTTCGGGGTGGCAAGATTACGACCTCGAACAGAGCTGGTGTATTTTCTTGAAATACAAACTCAACTTCAATTGGTACTGGTGATGTTGCTGGTGGCGCTGCTTCAAACTCAAATGGTATAGATATATTACCTCAGCTGCCTCAGATGGCTGAATCTGGACTATGATCCGTTTGAGAGTGACTACGGTTTCTTTAGGTCATCTGCCTTCTGCGATCAACCTGATTGACCCCTCGGGATCCCAATCATCTTCTATGTCAATCATATGGATACCTCTACCCTTATGGTCTGACAGAGAATTGTCGCGAACGTTTGGAGCAGGGTCTTTTGCCACAATAATCTTATTGTCAATGAGGGCCTGTATTTTGTCCTTCAAAGAACGGCATTCTTCGATGGTGTATCCCTCCATGACGGAATGGTATGCACAGGATTTGTTGGGATTATCCCACTGAGAAGGATTCTCAGGGATGGCAGCAGGGATAGATGTAACATAACCAGAAGCTTTGAGTTTTTCATATAGCTGGTCAATGGGATCAACTATGGCGGTGTATTGCTTTGGAGGACGGCGATCAAAATTGGGACGAGGTCTAGGGAAGTTTTGGCGTGCAGGAGGGGATTGGTAATTAGATAGCTGGGAATTATAATTGTGGCAGACATGAGCGGGTTGGGGATATTTTGGCAAAGCAGGTTGATATGTTGGTGATGGAGCTTGGTAGGAAAGTGGTGGAGTTTAGTAATTCGGTGGTGGAGCTTGGTAATTTGGTGAGGGTGCTTGGTAATTTGGGGTTGGATGATATGTGAGTGGAGGTGTCAGATAGGTTTGGTACTTGAGCAGGGACTTGATTCTTTGTGCCACCATTACGGCTCCCACATCTCTCTTCTTAGACACACCACCGGACTGTAGAGCCTTGTTACTGGATTGCAAGGCTTCAAAATTTGTAACCATACCACTTTTAATACCTTCTTCAATCCGCTCACCCATTTTGATGATGTCAGAGAACTTGTGGCCCTCAACCATCATTAACCATTCATAATACTGTTGGTCCTGAGCCCAGACAAAGAACTTGTTCATCTGTTCTTCCTCTAGAGCAGGTCTGACTTTAGCGGCTTCGGACCTCCGGTGAGTAGCATACTCGCGAAAGGTTTCTGTAGGCTTCTTCTTCAAATTTTGAATGTAGAACACATCTGGTGCGTTCTCTATGTTGAATCTAAACCTGTCCATGAAATCAGACGCCATGCTTACCCAGTTTGACCATTTCTTGGGGTCTTGGCTGATGTACCAAGATGGTGCATCTCCCTTCAAAATCCTCATAAATAGCTTCATACGGATTCTTTGATCCTTTCACTCGCCAACCAATTTGTCGCAATAGGTCCTCAGATGGACTCTCGGATCACTAGTACCATCAAACATTTTGAACTTTGGAGGTTTGTACCCCTAGGGCAGTTCGACATCAGGTTGGATACAAAGGTCTTCATAATTCAACCCTTCAACACCCTGGACTCGGCTAGTCAGTTTCCTAAGCTCCTCGGCCAGGTTCTTGATAAGTAAATCCTTTTCGTCAGACTCGGATGCCAGTGGGATAGGCGGAATGGAGTGGGTCATGGTTTCCACATAGNTGAGGTGCGGGATGATTTTGCTGTCTTGGGATATTTTGTGGAGGTGCGGGGTTTTGAGCATTTGGAAGGTTGACTTTAGGGACTTTGAGGGAAAATGACAAGTTGGCCAGATTTCGGACTTGATCGAGTTCTTCCTGAAACTTCAGCAATTTTTGTTCAAGTGGCAACATGTTCTCATGCAGGACCTGAATACCTCGGCCATCAGTGGCCTCTACCCTTTCAATCACATTCTCCTTTCTGATGCCGCTGGACTCTTCCATCTTACTTTTGCCTTTGTCTTTGCCCTTAGGAGGACTAGGGGGAGGAGTAGTTGGAGGGCCCTTGTATCCTGTGCGATAGGCTGATGATGCCAGAATGCACGAACTAACCTTTGGGGAGGTGAGTAAGAAAAAATAAAAACAAAAGGTAACCAAGTCAGTGAGGATTATGAAAATAGCATTGCAGTATTTAAACACATAATGCGGAAATGAAAGCGTGTCCTAAGTTGGGGACCTCTTTGTGCCCGAGGTAGGCCTAGCAACAAATTGATTTGGAGAACTTTAAATGCTAAGTGCCTCATTTTATTGATAATAAAATAGACAAATCTTGAAGCGACAGACAAAAAATAAAGATCACTAATGGCCATTGGCCTTATTAGATTGTTAGAAAAATAAAGACATTCATATCTACTTGGTCCCAGAAGAACCTTCCCCAGATTCGGCATTCCTGCTTTCTTCTAACAGCTTTCCCAGCTCGCGAAGTCCCAGCAACAGATAAGTTCTGGCTAGGTATTCCCCTGCAACTCCCTCAACCTTTTGACAATCTTCAACCCTTTTGATGAACTTTTCTTCCAAATCGATTATACCTCGTTCCAAATATCCCAGCCTCTTGTTGGCACTAATAGCCATGTCCTTCCATTACTCGATCAGTCTTTTGTTGGACTCATGTACCTTGTGGTGATCATCCTCATTTTCTCGGATCCTTTTACGCAACTGGTTAAACTTGACTTGTGCTTTAGCCCTCTCATCTATAACCCTGTGACCTCGGACGTACCCCGACTTGCTCTGACCACCCAAATCCTCTTCTAACCAACCCAGATAGAAAGGGGTATCACCAACGTGACACCTGTCCGGCTCGATGGTGTCTTTATCAAGTATAACCTTGCAGTGCCATAATTGCTGAGCTTGGCACTTGTAAGGACTGTCATTATTTTAAAAGTTGGCTCGGAGATGGCGCATCTTCTCGACCCTAGGGATGACTTGCTTCCTTCCTGCTTGCCTCATAAATCGAAGAGGGACGTAAGCGTATGTCCCCCTTAGACCAATCAGTACCAGAAATGATGCGTCTCGGGATCAAATGATGAACTCACCCGTTAGAAACCATTCGAACATCCATTGAAACTGTTCTTCAGTCAGGTTATCAAAAAGCTCGACCCATCCTTCAGCATCTTCAGGTTGAGCGAACATGTCAGGGATATAATTCATTCGCTTTGGGTGATGGAAAGCGATGTGGTCATCCCACATTTGACGGTGGATGTCTTGTCGATATTCCCTTTTTTGGAGATGTTCTACGAGCCAAAGTTGGAGTAATAAATTGCAACCTTCGAAATGCTTTTCTCCTTGTTGACATTTTTCTAAGGCCCAATATATATCTGCAACGATCATGGGCACAAAGATGAAATATTGCCCATTTACCATTCCATTATGGTCTTAGTTACCATGGCTAGCCTGGTATAGATCCTTTCTTTCTTCATCGGGAACATGATTAATCCCAAAAAGCAGACCATAAGCACGAACACTCGGCGACGAACGTGTCCCAGAGAGGTGATAGCAAACTCGTCATGGTAGGTACGGTATAATTTTCTATAGCCATACCATTCGTACAAGTAGTCAAAATAAATGTACAAATCCTCCAGACATACCAATTCTACGTCCTTTTTTAGACCCATCATTTTGAGGGAAACTTCTGCCTGTGCGGAGCATCAGCAACCCCGGAGTTTCCCATACTAGGTTAGCCGGCCTATCTCTTCTATCAACGGTGCTATTTTGATGTTCCCAAAGCAGAACACGGATCTTTGACGATCCCAGAACAGGGTAGCAACCTCTACTATCATTTTGTTTAACTGGATTTCCAAAAGAGATGGTAGATTACCCAAGTGTTTCTTGACGATAGCTTTGTCGCTAGAGTGTAGATCCTCCTACCAACTCAGCAATTTTGGGTGGATGTTGGAGACCATGCCGAATCTGGGGACTTCGTGCCTCGTTTTTTTTCTGCAAAACAAATAGGTTAGGCCCTTACCCCCATCGGGCTCGACTATTTAACATCAATAATTAGCAGGAAGCATTTAGTTCTCCAAATAAATGCACAGAACGTGAGGGCGTCCGTTTGGATTTAGGGAAACCTGATGGACTTTTGGATAAGGCTATCTTAAAAGCTATCGTGCAGACGACACTTTAGCTTGACTAGGTTTGACCATGATGCATGCAATAGTTTAACAGAGTAAGGTTTCTATGGGGTTTTAGACTGGTACCCTTGAGCGGAAAACTCAAGGGGAAGGCACGAAATCGTCGACTATACCGCTGATCGACTAGTTTTACCGCTAATAAGCCTTTCGAATTTAGTGGGTGATAATATATGAAGGGCGCAACCACTCATCAAGCGTTGCTATAGTATTTTTTTTGGCACGAGTGGAGTATGAATGTTGAGCATGATTTATGAAATAAGTATTAAAACAAGTTATCACGTACTTGCATGTTAAACAAAGTGGTAAAAATGGTAATAATGATTTAAAGCCGTTACAAAAGGAAACAAACAGACATGTCAGTTATGTTTGGAAATAAATACTCGAAGTAAACAATTAATTGCATGCAAAGGGAATGGGAAAGGGTTCAAGTGTTTAAAAATAAAGGCATAAATTCACGAAACAATTTGAAATGGTAAAAGCCTGGAATCCCCAGCAGAGTCGCCATACTGTCGCGCACCCTTTTTTCCTCCTCCTTGGTGGAAGACCGGGTTCATGACATTGGTTGGGAAAACTCTTTCCTTTTGGGAAAGGGGTTTAAATATTTTGAAGAATCGCCACCTAACGATTTTAACGGTGCGTTATGGCACCTAAGGGGTTCAATTACAACTACGTTGCTAACCAGAGATTTGGGTAAGGGCTTGAAATTATCCTAAGGGGAAGGTGTTAGGCACCCCTCAGGATCCACAAGTGTGGTTCCCTGCCAAATGGTTTCGTGAATTTGTACAAATATCAAATAACAAGTAAATGCTCAAATAAGAGGGGATTTAAGTCTTAAGCATACAGGTGTTTAGAAAAACAATAGGGGTAATTACGAACTATCGTATACAAGTGTCCTAGGTTTATAATAATATGGATCACATCAATGCAATACCCGGTAATCACTCCTCGAAGAGGGGCTACACATTGTATTAGCGCACCGGTCATCATATCCATATTCTACCCTTCCCACCCCATGAAGGTAAGTAAAGCGTGTGTTGGCCACGATTCTATTGTGTGCTCTTACCCGTCCCATCCTATCAGTCCTGGAGGAGGTTAGGACTACTATCCTAAAAGGTAGGTACTAGGAAGACCCTCAGGTTTAAAGGGGTAGATTCTAAGGCGACAAGCAAAGAAAATATAGGACTACAGTCCATGGGAAACACATAGGAGCATATAGGAAGCTAAGATTTTCCGCCGTAGATAATGCATATAATTAGCACGACTCAAACACATATAAGGGTAGTGTTATTAATTAAGATCCTAAGACATGGTATCTAGGTGAATTCAGAGGATAAACAAATAGGTAGACTTGTTTTATAACTCAAGAAAAACATGCTCTGAATCAGTTTGCCTACTGATTTAAAAGTACCTATTAATGTTAAGCAGCACACACAAGAGAGACAGATTTCTAATTTTAAAAAATTAGTCACCTAAGGCTTGCATAGGCGGGGGACAGTGTATATTAACAGAATTATTAAAGAAACTGTTGCAAATTGTTACCTAAATATGTTGTTCTAGGTTGTTCAGAACACATAAGCATTGCCAGTTATTTTTTAGAGAAAACTGAGTGGGGTGGTTATACTTTTTATACATTAGTAATTAGACTAAATGTAGTTGAGCGATTAGGGCCCTATAACATGATATCTAATGCACAGATAGAGATGCAGAATGATGCATATGCAGAATTCCTAAGCATGATTTCTAAATGCTCAGTAATTACAGTATTAATCATGGTTTCAGAATATGCTAGAGTAATAATTTATTTTAATGTTGTTTAGCCTAGGACAAGATTTCTAAGCGTACATGGCAGTGTGGAACATGATAGTATAAAATACCATTTATTAGCAGTATTTTTCTAAGTAAAAGTGAACATGCTGAAACAGTAGGCATGAGACCTAATAAACATGATTTCTAATGCGTGAATTTGAACATATGGGCCTAAACATGATCTCTATTGCACAAATAGGAAATAAAATCAAATAGCATGGTTTCTAGCGCATGAATTTGAATGTATGAGCCTAAACATGATCTCTATTTGCACAGATAGGAAATAAATTCTAGCATGGTTTCTAATGCATGAATTTGAACATATGGGACTAAACATGATCTCTATTGCACAGATAGGAAATAAAGTCTAATAGCATGATTTCTATCCCTTTAATAGCTAATTCATACATAACTACCCCTCCCTTTCACTATCCATCCCCTGAGTTGTTTACAAACTATTACAGGCCAGGGAATTATGAATTACACAACCAAAGGAAAATAAGAAGTTACTTCTATAGGGAGCCTTCAATTAGGCCCAGATCTTCCAAACCTCGTTGCCTTATGGTATTGCATAGCCTTTTCATAATCCGGATGTTAGATTTCCCTAAGGACCTCAAGGGCTCCCGGGCAGTGCTCACACCCAAACATAGCCAAAGAATTGAACATGTGCAGTGTGGAAGTGCCAGCCTTGTGTGTCAGAGTTCAGAGGGTACTCAAAGGGTTCCCAAAGCAGTGCTCAAGCGAAGGGGGCTAAACATAGACTTCTAAGAGTGTATGTGAGAGTGCTTTTTTATTTAAAAGGATTTAAGTAAGGAACAATTTTGAGAAAGGGTAAGTAAGAAAATAGTTCTAAAGAAGGAAATGGGAGCTTAACATCACACAAGGACCAAGGATACTCCAACAATCACAAGAAGGGGTAATGGGATTAGGGAAAAATACAGAGCATGTAAGGGCATACATATAGCAGGCAGACACGCACACAGACATACAATCAAGAACTCCTAAGGATCTAGAGGATCAGGGGGTACAATGCTAGGTTAGATTAACAGCTAAGGCCATGGTTAAACTAATGTACCAATCATAAGCATGTAAAAAGTAGGTGCTAAGTGTACAGAAACATGCTAGTCATAAAAAAAAAAGCTAATTTAAACATGCAGAGGGGTGTTCATGATCCTAGATACATGCTGAAGAATAAGTAAGCAAGTTGGGAGCATGCTGAATCATAAAAGTAATGGAAACATGTTGGTTTGAGGACTAAAATATAAGTTAGAACATACCAGTGAAGTGAAGAAAGCAATAACACAAACGGGAAAGTAGGAGAATGCACAATAGTTAGCCTTGGCTTGTAGCCGGCTAACCCAGAGTAGTAGTAATTAGCACAGAAGAGAGAGCAGAAAGTATTTTAAATTGTGAGAGAGATTTTTTGAACAGATTCCTTCGTGTGTGTGTCGGTGTATAAATAGAGTATATATAGTTTTGAAAACATGATGAAAAATAAGGAAAGAACTAGAATTAACCAGTGATTGTGGGGCTGAATATCAATCAGTACCCAATTAGCACAAGTATCCCTATAATCAAGGGAGTGATTCATATGGTCAGTATTAAATAAGGAAAGAACCATATATAGCTTAGAGGAATATAAGAACAGTGCAAGTATAATAGGCAATCAGGTTTCCCTTAATTGAAGGGGTTAAACTCAAACGTCTAGCAGGTAAAATAATAATTAAGGAAAGTTCTTATGCTTGTAACATGTAAGGAAACCGTTTCACCCCTAATTCAAGCATACAATTGATGCTAGGTTCAGAAGATATCACTTAAGAAAATAGTAATCAATTAACAGTTAATCAATTATGTAACAAGGTAAGAAAACAAAGTTGGAAATCAATAAGAACATCTCATAAGAAATCACAGATTCGAAATTGGTACTAGTTAAGGGAAGGCCTCATATATCTAAGGAAACATTCAGAATCAGCAGAGGATATCGTATGAAAAATCAGGTACTACTCGTAATCACTCAGGGATTCAAGTCAGTAATGATTCAAGCAGGGTGAACACACAAGAAGCATCAGAATCAAAGACCCAATAGCATAGTGAACCAACAATCACAAAGAAACAGGGATTAGTCATGGGAAGACACACATACAAATCGAAAGAAGAAAAGACATGCTCAACATTTAGAACATAGTGTTAAAACTAAATAAATCATGATTAAAAGTGATAAAACGTTTAAGCATATGATAAAAATCACTTAATTTTCAAGAAATCGTTTGAAGAAAAGGTCTCAGAAACCCTAAGTGAAAAAATTGATTAAAAATGGAAAACCTTTAAGAAAAAATGTAATAATACTCGTAATAAACCCGGATCTAGTGTAGATCTAAGAGAATAGGAAGGCTTTTGAAGAAAACATGTAAAAAGCTTCATGATATACACAGATCTAAGACAGATCTAACGGAATCGTGAAAGTACCAGGGGTTAGGGTTTCAGAGAGTTGAAAAACAAGAAAAACCTTAAAGATATCACTAGCGTTAGCTGGAAAAGTCATGGCTCTTACTCAGAAGGCCGGATGAGGCCGGAAGATGGCATGAGGGACCATAGATAGGAGCTAAACCGCTCCAGGTTCTCCTGAGGGCCTTAGGGTGTCATTAGACCGGTGTAGGGTGAAGTAGTAACCAGGAGATAGTGAAAGACCATCGTTTCCGGCGAGGGAGCTAGCCGGAGAAGACGAACAAACTCCATTGGAGGTGGAGAGACAAGGGAAGGTTCTAGAGAGAACCAGAGAGAGATAAAGAGAGAATGAGGGACTGGAAATGAGAGGTCGGAGGGGGCGTAGGTCTAGGTTTAATTATGGCAGGTGGGATCTAGGCCGTTGATCTAATTTGATCAAAGACTCAGATAGATCCGGAGTTGGGCCGGGTATGGAATTTCTTTGAGTTGGGTATGGAATTGGGTTGTTAAGATCTGATGGGTTGGGCTAGAGTTAGGCTAGAATTTAAATATATGTGGCTAATTGTTAAACACCCATTAAAAATAGATAAATAATTAAATAAAGATAGCTAGTAATCATATAAAATGAAATTAATGCTAGATAAATGAAATTAAGGTAATTAATGAGTATAAAAAATATAAAATAAAATAATTATTGATTTAAATAGTATAAAATGTACAATTAGGACATAGTTGCAAAGTTGTTGTAATTATGGTCAAATAATGCCAAATTGGCTAATTTTAAAATAATTAAATCCTAATGTGGTTAAAAATGATATATTGACTGGGAAATATTTTTAAATTATTTATAATACCATTTATGAATAATTATTGAATATAAAAAATACTGAATAAATTCGAAAAAGGATTTAATAAAAATATGACAAATTTCGGAAAAATACCAGTTATTATAAAGAGTGATTTTGGAGGTATATATTCAAATTTTAAAATAATTTAAGAAAAAATTGGGTATCAACAGGTAGGTCATACTATACCATAACTCTTACGTCGATTTATCATTGCTGAGGTCTGCTACCAAATTTCAGCTTACTCTCGTTGCTTATCCTATATGTATAAGTCTAAGTCCTTTAATGCTTCCTCATTAATGTTCATCTTAATAATGACGGCCTAATATCATCTCATACTTTGTAACTTCTATCCATCCACTGTTGATTCACCTTAATATTGATCTACAATCTACCACTGATAACTTGAAAATTTTACGAAATCACTAGGGCTGACGTCTCATCGGGGAACATCTGAAATGATTAGACTGATCCACCTAGGGGCGATACCATGCTTCCATAACCGTATTTCATAGCATCCCAACGTGATTCATCCTTTGGGGGTTATTCTAATCTCGTACAACTCATAAAATCCCCTTTTTTTCTTCAAATTATAACTCAATCAAAGGCCCAGACGTCATCCTTTATCTACCACATTTACACCTTTATTCTACTACTAGGAAAGCATTCCATATATTCTAAATGCCATTAGTCTTAGATTTCTTTGAGTCCATTCAGGCTATACGGAGCTTTGTATAACTTAGAGAAACCATCAGCTCTTTTTTTTCATGGGCTTAACTTGAGGACTTCTCCATTCTCGTCACCTTCTCACTCGCCCTTTATTATCCTTACTCCTGTCTTCCTAAAACCTTGTCGCTTTACCATACTTTAGCTTACAACCTACACATATCTATTTATATTATGCGCCACCTTCCTTCAACTTGCTTGCATCATAGATTTTCTTTTGTTATTCTAGAACATCAAGTGAGACATCACATAGTCTCCAACTCTTCTTTGCTCTCTTGGCTAGATTTCTCAGTACCTAGAAACCATAGGCTAGAAGATATTCCACTGACGACACTGCTATCATTCCTAAATACTGAATCCTCGGGCCTCTAGCCTTCTGTCCGAAGTATGAACTGTTCACAACCTTCTGCGTTTGAGTATCTCATGCGTTGTTCACCTTTGCCTTACTTACCTTAAAATCTTGCATCATATCTTCTATTTCTTTCATGACCTCCCTTCTACATAGGTATAATTCATATCCACAACTTGAAGTTCTATCATAGTACTTGCACCTTTGGTGTATACACAATCCGGTGAGAGCTTCATACTGACTTTTTATGAGGCTAGTACTCTTCTAACTGGCTTTATCGTAGAGCCGTTATAGAATATAGTTGTTTTACTATCTGCCTTGTACCTTTGATATCAAGAGTGATCCTATAATGTTCCCAATCACGATGTCTATAATTTTCTAGGTCCAATAACCAGACTCCTGATTTACTTAGTTGACGTAACTCTTTAGTTTCATCTTCCCTCTAGTCAACCTTTATGTAGGCTTAAGCTATCTTCCGTTCTGCGACTCATGGTATTAGTTATTAATTTATCCCTTCATGGGCACTATGGAATATCCATGATACAATCTTCTAACAACTCAATCCTTTGTCTATGACCTGGGCTCAATTCTTTCTTTTAACTTATATCAGAATCTTCTACGGCTGTATGATTGACAACATATATGCTGCATGGATAATATTCTGAAATCTTAAGTGTGTTCATAACCTAACTAACTCTGGATCATTGATCGAATAATTCTTTTCGTTCCTTCTCATCTTTCTTTAAATGTAAGAAAATACTTTTCCTGGTCATTCTGCCACTTGTTGTATGAATACTTGGCTTATCTTAGTTTCCAGACATATTGGAATTCCATATAACCCATATGATTTTGAATATCACACTTTTGATTTTTTTTCTTCTTCCCATTCATTAGCATGATAGGTGCCACTTCCTTATGGAGTGCGTACAATGTTGTTGTAAGATTGTTGTTACAAGACCATTTCCTCTTCAGGTCACTGTGTTTAGGTTGAAACCTTCTTCCTTATTTCCTCAGCTAGTCTTTTGCTGTAGTACTTAGGAAGACCCTATGACTCTTGTAAAGTTGCGAGCTTATTACATCATGTACCCAATAAAAAGTTTTATGTTCGTATTCACCTATAATTAATCTTAGTTACTTACCTCCATGCTCATGTGCTCGTATAGTTGCTTCTGAACTGAAGTTTTGACTGTCTTCCCAGTGAGGCTCTTTTATTTTCGTGACATTTATACGGTACCTTTAACCACCCTAACTCCCATACGAATATTTCTCAAGGTCATGGTTTCATATCTGCAAGACTGAATTCCCCATGTTGGGGTTCACTCTATTTATCTTGCACGATCTATTGATTTATATGTATCCTCTTGTCTAGCCATAACTAGGCCCTTCCTGAATCAACTACTAACTACTCGTTGGTCCATTCTCATAACTATATTCCGTGTAATCTTTCTTGGGTCATTACTTTTGTCTTAACTTACATCCTGCACGGGCTCCTTATTTATCAATAACATCTCGGGCAGGAACCCTTACTTCCTTTCCTTGACGTCATGTTTGAATAATGTCCTGGAATCAAAACATATCAGTAGGATTTGAGTAACTGCAATCTCATCCCTTTTCTCATTTTTATCATATTCTTCCTTTACCATTCAATAGTTACTAGAACCACTTAATTCTGACTTAATGTCACAGCACTCCATATTCCCCCCTTAGGAGAGTACTAAGAGTTGTAGCTACGACGATCTACCTATAGATGTTTTACCTCTTCATATTTGGTATCTTTTCACATCATCGATGACCCTTACTCGCCTTGTGGTAATCTTTCCGTACCAAGGATAACAAAATTCCTTACTCACGAGGGTGACACTTAGTATAATTGGAACATACGGTCCCTTAAGCTTAACCATTGCTTGCTTTAGGGAAGCGTCTTCCTGAATGACCATTCTCTGAATTTCTCATGAATCTTCTTCTGTTGTCCATTGTATTATCACCGGAACGCAATCTCTGAATTTCTTATGATGCCGACTATTATTAGATCACTCAGTCCCTAATTCATGTTTAGTTTATCTTGTTCACCAGCCCAAACTGATTTCTATTACTATGGGGTCTAACTTTTCCTTCTGGTAGTTGCATTGGAGTCACGAAATTATTTTCTGGAGTAAGGATATGACTTTATGGACTATACTCTTTTGTTGTCTCAATGCCTGTCACCTCTCCTCTTTTCCTTCACTTGACTATAGACTCTGTAATACTGTCATCTTTTTGATCTACCGTTGTCATCCATGTATCACATCTTACTCATAGTGTTTCATTAATTTTCTTCTTATTTCCTTACTAATATTTATGCCTATTACTTTATTCTGAAAACTCCATCAAGACATTATTTTGCTTTTAGCTCCCCTTGCTCCATCCACTGGCTCTTCGGGTTGCCTAACCTCCTTTCTCTACTACGGACGGGAGCCATACTAAGGTAATATTTATCCCTTTCAGGCTTCCAGTGCCTATCTTTGTAGTACTCATATCTAGTTGAACTATTTTTGAGTGCACCATCTAGGTTTCTCACAAGGATATTTATTACCACATTTGCAATATCCTTCGGAAACGTCAATTAACGCAAATAATCCATCCACCACTTTGGTTACTCTAACTCCAGCTGGATCCTGATACCCCGTCCTTCTCTTAAACTATATTTGTTAGCTCCCCTAGGGCATAACTGAGATTGGTGTGGCCGTTGTACATACCTCTATTACTGTTGAAGGTAACTCAGAATGCTTATATATCTCCTCCTGAATGGTAAATAATGATAATCTTCACTAGCTGGGTACCTCATACCTTTTCCACCTTGCTTCTTTTACTTGTTGAAACTTGTATCTACCTCCTAATTCTCTCATTGCGTTTTACTATAAGGGTGGGTAGATATTCATACCTTAAGGTTCCTTATCAAGAACCTTACACATATTAGTACACACATGATCTACTGAAGACCTTACCCATCATAAGCACGATGTGAAATCGAGTTCCTCTGACTTAACCCTTCCACATCCACATGTAATCTCTTACGAACTATCTTTCTAGATGTAGGCATCGTCGTATTATTAAAATATAGAGTTTAGGAAATTGAGTTCTTAAACCTGAGCTCTACCACACGATCTAGAGTAAGAAAAAATAGTGACAGTCCTAAATGCCCTATAGCCTCCTGCTTATAAGTGTGGTGCACAACACACCCATAAACAAGACTCTACTAGACACGGCTTGTAGAATCCTAGGAAAGAATTGCTCTTATACAAATTTTCTCACGAGCCAAACCGCAGGGTCACGACAGGCACCCGGTGCCTTACTCAACCGAGTACCAGCGTAACATATTTTTCTTATCGTATTGTCATTTGTAACTGGTCCAACATGGCCGCAAATCATAATGTATAACTATAAGTGGGAAAGGACTGCATCAATGAACCATCTTTCTTAAAATATGAATACATATGGGCCGTCAAGGACTCTGACATACTGTACAAAATGAACCTCTGTCTACAAAGCCTCGAAGAGTATTAGACATCAAATGGGACAGGGTACCGGCCTACCCATAAGTATGTAGTAAAATTCTGACACGATGACTCATAGATTCAGCTGCACTTCAAATAAGGTGGAGTCTTACCGAACCTTCACTGAATTCTAACCTCGTCTACTATGAAGGATCGTCAAACTGATTCCTTATACCTATAGGTATGAATGCAGTGTTCCCAACAAAAGGACATCAGTACGAATAATATACCAAGTATGTAAGGCATATAAATAAATATATAAAAGACATGAAAGAAACTGGAGTAAATGACTCAACCTGTAAGTCTGGATTGTTACACCCCATGTTTTCTTACATGAAAGTGCGCCATAGATAAATTAACGGAAGCTCGAAAATGAGATGTTACATCCCGTACTTTTTTATAGAGGATTTATGACCATAAGACCCTGTAACTTTAACAACCTCCATACCGTTAGATATATTTTGATATGGTATTTATATTGAGTGGAACAATTTTTGTAAAAAGTTTGAAAAATATGATTTTATATAGTTAATAATATTACTACTTCCGAATATATTTTAAATTATACCCATAATATGAGGAATTTTATGAGATTTTCTTTATTGTAAACATATGAACTTTTTTTTTCTTTTCACAAGAAAAGAAGGTTATCTTTTTACTATTTTAAGAATTAAGCGTACGAGAATTTTTACTCTTTAAATGCGATTAGTAAAATTATAAGTTGAGAAAATATATGTATTTTACTTGGATGTTTTAATAAAAATAATAGTGTATGTATTTATTTATCTGGTACCATATGACCATGATAGTAGGATGTATAAAGTGTATTAAAAATAAGTAGAATTTTAAGTAATTTTAATAAATTCTTAATTATAAGGGTAATTGGTTAATTCATGTAACGGTACATTACCTAATTAACAATTAAATTTGGATAATGATTAAGATCCTCCCTCCACCCCACGTGGCAGATTTTCCTTAAACAAATTTTGACTCATGTGTTAATTAATATACGTACCCCAAGTTAGTTATATACTGACTTTCAAGTTCCAAAGAGTTATTGTCAAAAATAAGCCTTTCCCCATTACACAAACCATTTTTAATAGATATGCAAAGCCGAACAAACCCATTTTAAGGACGTACAAGAATTGAACAAACCTAAAACTAAAGCCTAAAATTCTTCAGAAAAAAAAGAAAACACTAAAAAATTGGGTTTCCTCAGGCATCGTACCACAAGTTTAGGATTATTAGAATGAAGGAAGATTACTGAAGTATCATGTAATAGGTTGACGTTATGGAATTGAGAGTATGACATACTAGTTATAGATGTTTTAGTGGCAGAATTATTCAAAACGGCATGGAGGACGCAAGGTCTAGGCTATGTCAAGTACACCAAAATTAGAATAACTTGGTTTTTGTGATTCAGGTATGTTAAGGCCATCCCTTCTTTCTTTTTGGTATGATCTAAATTATACAGAAGAAACGAGCAAACACACGGTTTCTATAATTACTCTAATCGTAGAAATACTATGGTTGTGTATATTCTTGATTCCCCATGTGAATTATAATTATCTTCTGTTCATGGGTCAAGAAAATACGTGTGACGACCCAAAGAGTCGTCACCTATTTTATTACCCATTCCGTACTCCCGAGGCCTTGAAAACCTCATTTGTAGTTGCCTCGATTTGCGTGCATAGTCCGGGCGCATAGCCGGACAACTTAAATATGAAATTCTGTGAAAAAAATGCTAATATTTGATATTAAAATGAATAAATTTGACTTCGATCAGCATTTTGGATAAACGGACCCGGACCCACTATTTGACAGTCCCGGAGGGTCCGTAGGAAAAATGTGGGACTTGGGCGTATGCCCGGAATCTAATTCCGAGGTCCCAAGCCCGAGAAATGAATTTTTGAGTAAAATTGTTTTCTGAAAATATTTAAGGAAATTGAAAATGAATCTTATTAGAAAGTGATGGTATCGGGCCCGTATTTTTGTTTCGCTGCCCGGTACAGGTCATATATATGGTTTAAGCACTTTTTGTGAAGTTTGGTTGAAATCGGATTTCGTTTGATGGGTTTCGGACTTAAATGAAAATTTTGATGTTTTATGAAATTTGATAAAATTCGTGGATTTTGAGGCCTAATTCGACGTATATGATGTTGTTGGCAATTTGATCGCACGGATAAGTTCGTGGGATGTTGTGGGAGTTATCTGTGAAATTTGCTGTTATTCCGAGTTGTATAGGTCAGTTCGGCACGTTGTTAGCGAAGTTTAGAAACCTTAAAATTCCTAAGTTTGGTTCTTGAGGTTTGGGGGTGTGATTTCAAGTTTTAGCTTTGTTTTGAGTGCTCCAAAGGCTCGAGCGAGTCCGTAATATGATTTGGGACTCGTTGGTATATTTGGACCAGGGCTCGGGTGGGCCCAGGTGCCTTCCAGACACCTAACGGGGCTAAAAACTAGCAAACGAGGCTGCTGGCGCACCTGCTCTGGTGTGACCGTAGGTGCGGTCCCAGGCATCGCAGGTGCGATCACTAGTGGCCTGGTCAGCCATCGTAGGTGCGGAGCATTTCTCGCAGGTGCGAGACCGCCGGTGCAGTCTCCACTTCGCAGGTGTGATCCCAAACCCCCCTAGCCCAATTCCGCAAGTGAGAGATTCTTCTCGCAAGTGCGAGACCGCAGGTGCGGTCCCCAGAGCCACAAGTGCGAGTTCACTGTTCAGGCAATGAGTTTTAAAAACGGGTTTTAAACCCATTTTTCTCATTTTCCATCTTCTTCCTTAGGCGATTTCCTCCATTTTTAAGAGCTATCAACCAGGTCTCATAAGGTAAGTGAATTCCACCTGGAAATTTGTTTCATGCATGCATCCTAGCCTAATTAACTACATAAACTAGTGCAAAAATTCAAGAAATTGGGTAGTAACCTGGAACTTGTGATCACTTTAGAATTTTCTGTGAATTGGCCATGAAATCAAGTAAAAATCGTATATTTATGATCCTTATGCTTTGGGTGAGTGTTCCCTTCAAGAATTTCAAGAATCCAAGCGAGCGGGCCCGGGGTCGAATTTTGATAATTTTGAGAGAATGCTAGGAAATGGATGATTAGGCCATGTAATTGAATCATTGAATCCTTATTGATATACTTGAGTTGATTATGTCTAGATAATACCATTCTGGAGTCAAATTCTAAAGGAAATGCGGTGTTAGAGGTTTGATTGTTATACTTTGGACCCGGGGTAAGTGTTTGGTTTAACCTTAGCTTGAGGGAATAGGAGTTCAGTATTATTTTCTATTTGCTAATTGTCAAATATGATGTCTAGGCATGGTGACAAGTATCTATACATTGGTGTCTAGCATGACCGTGAGTCCCTATATTGTGAATATTCTGACTTTGTTGTAATTTCTATGCCTAATTGAGGATTTCTATACGTTGTAAAGGGCAAGTGAAGGGAATTGTAATCTTTAAACATCTTTGGAGCATTGGCTCAAATTAATATATGAGATAATTACATCTTTGGAGCATTGGCTCGAATTGTAAAACGAATAATGAAGAGATACGAGATAATTTCATCCTTGGAGCATTAACTCAAATTGTGAAACGAATGATGAAGGAATATGAGATAATTACATCCTTTGGATCATTTGCTCGAGTAATAGAATAATTATGTAATTGATGTTCCCTTGTCGGGATTTCTTTTTTACTCTGTTTACCTTGCCATTCTTTGTGATTGGTGTTTGGGTGAGGAAGAGTGTTAAAGCACGAAGGGTGATGTTGTGCCGTGTTTTATATTATTATGCACTAGGGGACATTTTGTGCCATGTTTATATTGATTATGCACGAGGGGACATTTCGTGCCACGTTTTATATTATTATTTTGCACGAGGGGACATGCCGTACCGCATCTTTCACGGTTTAATCTGCGTTGTCATTTCCCGTTATTATTTTCATATATTTCAGACTGTTGTTTTCATTTCTGTCATTTCAGTATTTGCTATCTCTTACTCCCAGCATGTTCTCCCCGTAATTGTATTCTTGTTTAGTTTCTGCTATATTATTGAACTGCACAGGTACACTTTGTTGTCGTGTCTTAGCCTCGTCATTACTTCGTCGAGGTTAGGCTCGGCACTTACTCAGTATATGGGGTCGGTTGTACTGATGCTACACCTGTACTTCTTTATATTGTGCAGATTACGCAGCCGGACCCAGAGGACATCATTAGTGGGAGTGTCTTCCAGCTTATCATAGAGGCTTCAAGGTATACCCGCTGGCTTTCGTGAGCCTTGGCGTCTCTTCCATCGCTTTGTATTCACTTTTGTCTTGTTTTTTTTTCCTAGTTTTAGAGACAGCTATGTATTCTCTTTTCAGACTTGTATTTAGCACTCTTATAGATAGTTCGTGAGTTTGTGACTCAAGGTTTTGGGAAAATTTACGCGTTGTTGTATTATGTAATCCTTATTTAGCTTGAAACCATATTTATTTCCGCTGTTAAATTGTGAACCGTTTAGTTTATCCTATTAAATTGATGTTAATTTGCTAGTTTATCTATACATGTTGGCTTGTCTAGCGGATTCAACGTTAGACGCCATCACGACCCGATGGTGGGATTTCGGGGCATGAAAAGTTGGTATCAGAGCTCTAGGTTACTTAGGTCTCAGAACTCACGGACAACTTGGTAGAGTCTGAGGGATCGGTACGGAGACGTTTGTATTTATCCCCCAGAGGCTGCGAAGTTAGGATGCTCCATATTTCTTTTCTTCTCTGTCGTGAACATGAATTTTGAGTACTGATTGAGTTTCTATTCTATTCTCTCGCAGATGGCGAGGACGCATGCTTCCCTTGGTTCTGCCCAACAGCCTGACACTCCTACTACAACTCCTACTCGGGTCGAGATCGAGGACGAGGTCGTGCTAGAGGCCGAGGCCAGGGCCGGGCTCAGCCTAGAGCAGCAGCCCCAGTGGAGGACCCTCAGGTCGAGTCTGATGAGGAGGTCCCAGTTCCGGCAGTCTCAGCTGGACCAGCTCAGCTCCCAGAGGGGTTCATAGCTACCCCAGTGCTTCAAGACGCCCTTGTCCGTCTAGTCGGACTCATGGAGAGTGTAGCACAGCCGGGTCTTCTTCCTACAGCACCAGCCGCCTCTCAGGCTGGGGGAGGTGCCCAGACTCCTGCCGCCCGCATACCAGAGCAACTAGCTCCATAGTTTCAGACTCCGGCACCTCAGCCAGCTGGAGTAGCTCGACCGGATATTGCAGCACCGATAACAGAGGGAGCAGCCATATCAGCAGATGCTTTGTGGAAACTGGACAAGTTCACTAGTTATTTACTACTACTTACACGGGTTCACCATCAGAGGACCCCCAGGATTATTTGGACAGCTGCCATGAGGTTCTTCGGAATATGGGCATAGTGGAGTCGAACGGGGTTGACTTCGCTACTTTTCGTTTATCTAGCACAGCCAAGAATTGGTGGAGAGACTATTGCTTAGCCAGACCACCTGCATCTACATCTTTGACTTGGACTCAGTTCTCAGAGGTATTTCTGGGGAAGTTCCTTCCCATTACTCAGAGAGAGGACCTTCGGAGGCAGTTTGAGCATCTCCAGTAGGGATCCATCTCCGTCACTCAGTATGAGACCAGGTTCATTACTCTAGCCTGACATGCTCTTATGATACTTCCCACTGATCGAGAGAGGGTTCAAAGGTTTATCGAGGGATTTCCCCGGTCTATCAAACTTTAGATGGCCAGAGATTCAGGTACAGATATATCGTTCCAGGATGCGGCCAATGTGGCCAGGAGGATTGAGATGATTTTGTCACAAGGAGGTGGTCAGGTGGCTGACAAGAGGCCCCGTCATTTCGGTCGTTTCAGTGGTGCCTCATTTGGGGGCAGGGATTCTTCAGGCAGAGGTCATCCTCCCAGACCTTTTCAGGAAGCTCTCCAGGTTTTTCCATGGTACTTCAGGTGGTCGTGGTTATCAGACGCACTATTTCGATCAGCATCCTTACAGTGCGCCACCAGCACCTATCGGTGCACCGCCGCTTCAGAATTTCCAGTGTGGTTATCAGGGTCGACAGGGCCAGTTCCAGAGTCAACAGTCACATCAGTAGATGCCTTGTTATACTTGCGGTGGTTTGGGGCACATTTCCAGGTTTTGCCCCCGAGGTTCTGGTGGGTCTCAGCATCAGGGTTCTCGTGCCATGGTACAGGCACCAGGTGTTCCACAGCCTGCCCAGCCAGCTAGAGGAGGGGGTAGAGGTGCTAGAGGTGGAGGTAGAGGTCATAGAGGTGAAGCTCAAGCTGCCGGAGGTGGAGGCCAGCCAGCAGCCGCCTGTCCCAGAGATGTGGATCAGGGTGGTGGGGCCCAGCCTCGATGTTATGCTCTTCCAGCCAGGCCAGAGGCTGAGTCTTCAGATGCAGTCATTATAGGTACTATTCGGGTTTGTGACAGAGATTCTTCAGTGCTATTTGATCCAGGGTCGTATTTGTATGTGTCCTCTTATTTTGCACCATACCTGGTCATGCCTAGTGATCCACTGAGTATTCCTGTTTATGTATCTACACCGGTGGGTGATTCTATCGTGGTCGATCGAGTCCATCGTTCTTGTGTTGTGGTGATTGGGGGTTTTGAGACCCGTGTTGATTTGTTGCTTTTAGGTATGGTCAACTTTGATGTTATATTAGGGATGGACTGGTTATCCCCATATCATGCTATCTTGGATTGTCATGACAAGACGGTGACCTTAGCCTTACCAGATTTTCCCCGTTTGGAGTGGAAAGGAACACCTGGTCATTCTACCCGCAGTGTTATTTTGTACGTGCAGGCTCGGCGTATGGTCGAGAAGGGGTGTTTGGCTTATTTGGCTTATGTGCGCGATTCCAGCGTTGAGGTTCCCTGTATTGATTCGGTACCCGTGGTTCGTGAATTTCCTGAGGTCTTCCCTTCAAACCTGTCGGGGATGCCACCCGACAGGGACATTAATTTCTGCATTGATTTGGCTCCGGGCACCCAGCCCATTTCTATTCCGTCGTATCGCATGGCCCTCCTAGAGTTGAAAGAGTTGAAGGAACAATTGAAGGAACAATTGAAGGATTTGCTTGGGAATGGTTTCATTAGGCCCAACGTTTCTCCTTGGGGCGCTCCAGTATTGTTTGTGAAGAAAAAGGACGGTTCGATGAGGATGTGCATTGATTACCGGCACCTGAAAAAGATTACAATTAAGAATAAGTATCCACTGCCGAGGATTGATGATTTGTTCGATCAACTTCAGGGTGCTAAGGTATTTTCAAAGATAGACTTGAGATCTGGCTACCATCAGTTGAGGATTAGGGCATCTGATGTCCCTAAGATAGCTTTCCGCACTCGGTACGGGCATTACGAGTTTTTAGTCATGTCATTTTGGTTGACAAATGCCCCAACAACTTTTATGGATTTGATGAACCGAGTGTTCAGGCCTTATTTGGACTCGTTCGTGATAGTCTTCATTGATGATATATTGATATACTCCCGCAGTCAGGAGGAGCACGAGCAGCATCTCAGAGTGGTTCTTCAGACTCTGAAGGATAGCCAGCTATATGCAAAGTTTTCGAAGTGTGAGTTCTGGTTGAGTTTAGTTGCATTCCAGGTCATGTCGTATCAGCAGAGGGTATTCAGGTTGACTCGAAAAAGATTGAGGCATTCAAGAACTGGCCTAGACCAGCATCAGCTACAGAGATTCAGAGTTTCTTGGGATTGGCAAGCTATTATCGTCGGTTCGTGGAGGGTTCTCATCTATTGCAGCCCCAATGACCAGGTTGACCCAGAAGGGTGCCCAGTCCAGATGGTCGGACGAGTGTGAGGCGAGCTTCTAGAGGCTCAAGACAGCTCTGATTACGGCACCAGTATTGGTTTTGTCCACAGGTTCAGGTCCTTATACAGTCAATTGCGATGCTTCCAATATTGGGCTTGGTGCAGTGTTGATGTAGGATGGCAAGGTCATTGCTTATGCTTCGAGGAAGTTAAAGATTCATGAGAAGAACTATCCAGTGCATGATTTGGAGTTGGCAGTCATTGTCCACGCATTGAAGATTTGGAGGCACTATCTGTATGGCGTGGCGTGTGAGGTGTTCACGGATCATAAGAGTCTTCAGTACTTGTTCAAGAAAAAGGAGTTGAATTTGAGGCAGAGAAGGTGGTTAGAGTTGTTGAAGGATTATGATATTACCATCTTATATTACTCGGGGAAGGCCAATGTGGTGGCCGATGCTTTGGGTAGGAAGTCAGCTAGCATGGGCAGTCTTGCTTTTATTCAGGTCAGTCAGAGGCCGCTTACTTTGGATGTTCAGGCTTTGGCCAATCGATTTTTGAGGTTGGATATTTCTGAGCCTAGTCGAGTGTTGGCTTATATGGTCGCTCGTTCTTCATTATTGGAGCATATCCGTGATTGGCAATTTGATGATCCCTATTTATGTGTCCTTAGAGACACGGTGCAGCGCGGAGGCGCCAAGCAGGTGACCTTAGAATATGATGGTGTTTTGAGATTGCAGGCGCGAGTTTGTGTGCCCAATGTTGATGGGATTCGAGAGTTGATTTTAGAGGATGTCCATAGTTCCCGGTACTCTATTCATCCGGGCGCCGCGAAGATGTATCAGGATTTGCGGCAACATTATTGGTGGCGTAGAATGAAGAAGGATATTGTGGCATATGTGGCGCGATGTTTGAATTGTCAACAGGTTAAGTATGAGCATCAGAGGCTTGGTGGTTTATCTCAGAGAATTGAGCTTCCCGAGTGGAAGTGGGAGAGGATCACTATGGACTTCGTTACTGGACTTCCGTTGACCCGGAAGAAGTTCGATGCAGTTTGGGTCATTGTTGATAGGATGACCAAGTCAGCGCATTTCATTCCTGTGACAGTTTCCTATTCATCCGAGAGGTTGGCTGAGATCTATGTCCGGGAGATTATTCGCCTTCATGGTGTGCCGGTATCTATCATTTCGGACCGGGGCGTGCAGTTTACCTCACGTTTCTGGAGAGCAGTTCAGCGAGAGTTAGGAACCCAAGTGAAGTTGAGCACAGCATTTCATCCTCAAACGGATGGACAGTTCGAGTGGACTATTCAGATATTGGAGGATATGCTCCGAGCTTGTGTTATTGACTTTGGAGGATCATGGGATCAGTTCTTGCCTTTAGCAGAGTTTGCCTATAACAACAGCTACCAGTCGAGTATCCAGATGGCTCCTTATGAGGCTTTATATGGTACGTGGTGTCGATCTCCTGTTGGATGGTTTGAGCCGGGAGAGGCTCGGCTGTTGGGTAGAGATTTGGTTCAGGAGGCCTTAGACAAGGTCTGGATCATTCAGGATAGGCTTCGTACAGCTAAGTCCAAGCAAAAGAGTTATGCAGATCGTAAGGTTCGAGATGTGGCTTTCATGGTTGGTGAGCGAGTATTGCTCCGAGTGTCGCCTATGAAGGGCGTGATGAGATTTGGGAAGAAGGGCAAGCTTAGCCCTAGGTTCATTGGTCCGTTTGAGATTCTTGATAGAGTGGGAGATGTGGCTTATAGACTTGCATTTCCACCTAGCTTATTAGTCGTACATCTAGTTTTTCATGTGTCCATGCTTCGGAGGTATCACCGCGATCCAGCCCACGTGTTAGATTTCAACACTGTCCAGTTGGACAAGGTCTTATCTTATGAGGAAGAGCCGGTAGCTATTCTAGACCGGCAGATTCGTCAATTAGGATCCAAGAGTTTCCCTTCTGTTCGTGTTCAGTGGAGAGGTCAGCCTCCTGAGGCATCGACCTGGGAGTCCGAGTCCGAGATGCGGAGCCGTTACCCTCATTTATTTCCCTCCTCAGGTACTTCTTTCTTCTGTCCATTCGAGGACGTACGGTTGTTTTAGAGGTGGAGAATGTGATGACCCAAAGGGTCGTCACCTATTTTATTACCCATTCTGTACTCCCGAGGCCTTGAAAACCTCATTTGTAATTGCGTCGATTTGCGTGTGCAGTCTGGCGCGTAGTCGGACAGCTTAAATATGAAATTCTGTGAAAACAATGCTAAGATTTGATATTAAAATGAATAAATTTGACTTCGGTGAACATTTTGGGTAAACGGACCCGGACCCATTATTTGACGGTCCCGGAGGGTCCGTAGGAAAATGTAGGACCTGGGCGTATGCCCGGAATCGAATTTCGAGGTACCAAACCCGAGAAATGAATTTTTGAGTAAAATTGTTTTCTGAAAACATTTAAGGAAATTGAAAATGAAATCTGATTAGAAAGTGATGGTATCGGGCCCGTATTTTGGTTCCGACGCCCGGTACAGGTCATATATATGATTTAAGCACTTTTTGTGAAGTTTGGTTGAAATCAGATTTCGTTTGACGGGTTTCGGACTTAAAATGGAAAATTTGATGCTTTATGAAATTTGATAGAATTCATGGATTTTGAGGCCTAATTGTATATGATATTGTTTTGGCGATTTGATCGCACAGATAAGTTCATAGGATGTTGTGGGAGTTATCTGTGAAATTTGGTATCATTCCGAGTTTTATAGGTCAGTTCGGCACGTTGTTAGCGAAGTTTAGAAACCTTAAATTTCCTAAGTTTGGTTCTTAAGGTTGGGGGTGTGATTTCAATTTTTAGCGTTGTTTTGAGTGTTCCGAAGGCTCGAGCGAGTCCGTAATATGATTTGGGACTCGTTGGTATATTTGGACTAGGGCTCGGGTGGGCCCAGGTGCCTTCCGGGCACCTAACGGGGCTAAAAACCAGCAAACAAGGCTACTGGTGCACCTGCTCTGGTGTGACCACAGGTGCGGTGCCAGGCATCGCAGGTGCGATCACTAGTGGTCTGGACAGCCATCGTAGGTGCGGAGCATTTCTCGCAGGTGCGAGACCGCAGGTGCGGTCTCCACTTTGCTGGTGCGATCCCAGACCCCCTAACCCAATTTCGCAGGTGCGAGATTCTTCTCGCAAGTGCGAGACTGCAGGTGCGGTCCCAGAGCCGCAGGTGCGAGTTCACTGTTCAGGCAGTGAGTTTTTAAATCGGGTTTTAAACCCATTTTTCTCATTTTTCATCTTCTTCCTTAGGTGATTTCCTCCATTTTTAAGAGCTATCAACCAGGTCTCATAAGGTAAGTGAATTCCACCTGAAAATTTGTTTCATACATGCATCCTAGCCTAATTAACTACATAAACTAGTGCAAAAATTCAAGAAATTGTGTAGTAACCTAGAACTTGTGATCACTTTAGAATTTTCTGTGAATTGGCCATGAAATCAAGTAAAAATTATATATTTATGATCCTTAGGCTTTGGGTGAGTGTTTCCTTCGAGAATTTCAAGAATCCGAGCGAGCGGGCCCGGGGTCAAATTTTGATAATTTTGGGAGAATGCTAGGAAATGGATTATTAGGCCATGTAATTGAATCATTGAATCCTTATTGATATACTTGAGTTGATTATGTCTGGATAATACCATTTTGGAGTCGAATTCTAAAGGAAAGGCGGTGTTAGAGGGTTGATTGCTATAATTTGGACCCGAGGTAAGTGTTTGGTCTAACCTTAGCTTGAGGGAATAGGATTGAGTATTATTTTCTATTTGCTAATTGTCAAATATGATGTATAGGCATGGTGAGGAGTATCTATACATTGGTGTCTAGCATGACCGTGAGTCCCTATATTGTGAATATTCTGACTTTGTTGTAATTTCTATGCCTAATTGAGGATTTCTATACGTTGTAAAGGGAATGTGAAGGAAATTGTAATATTTAAACATATTTGGAGCATTGGCTCAAATTAATATATGAGATAATTACATCTTTGGAGCATTGGCTCAAATTGTAAAACGAATAATGAAGAGATATGAGATAATTTCATCCTTGGAGCATTGGCTCAAATTGTGAAACGAATGATGAAGGAATATGAGATAATTACATCCTTTGGAGAATTGGCTCGAGTAATAGAATAAATTATGGAAATGAAAGTGAAAGAAAGAGAAAGAGTTATTGAAATCTACCCTTGCCGAGTCATCAATGTATAGTTCCCTTGCCGGGATTTAATTGTGTAATTGATGTTCCCTTGCCGAGATTTCTATTTTTACTCTGTTTATTTCCTTGCCCTTGTTTGTGATTGCTGTTTGGGTGAGGAAGAGTGTTAAAGCACGAAGGGTTATGTGGTGCCGTGTTTTATATTATTATGCACGAGGGGACATTCTGTGCCATGTTTATATTGATTATGCACGAGGGGACATTCCTTGCCATGTTTTATATTATTATTATGCACGAGGGGACATGCCGTGCCGCATCTTTCACTGTTTAATCTGTGTTGTCATTTCCCGTTATTATTAGACTTTGTTGTCAAGTCTTAGCCTCGTCACTACTTCGCCGAGGTTAGGCTCGGCACTTACTCAGTACATGGGGTCGGTTGTACTGATGCTACATCTGCACTTCTTTATGTTGTGCAGACTACACAGCCTGACCCGGAGGACATCATTAGTGGGAGTGTCTTCCAGCTTATCATTGAGGCTTCAAGGTATACCCGCTGGCGTTCGTGGGCCTTGGCGTCTCTTCCATCCCTTTGTCCTCACTTCTGTGTTGTTTTTTTCCCTAGTTTCAGAGACAACTGGGTATTCTCTTTTCAGACTTTTATTTAGCACTCTTATAGACAGTTCGTGAGTTTGTGACTCCAGGTTTTGTGAAAATTTACGCGTTGTTGTATTATGTTGTCCTTATTTAGCTTGAAACCATATTTATTTCTGTTGTTAAATTGTGAACCGTTTAGTTTATCCTATTAAATTGATGTTAATATGCTAGTTTATCTATACACGTTGGCTTGTCTAGCGGGTTCAATGTTAGACGCCATCACGGCCCGATGGTGGGATTTCTGGGTATGACAATACGTATGTTGGTAAAGTTTATTTCTTGATATTAATCAGAGTCATAATGGCCTTATGACGTACCGAGAGATTTTATTAATGTATTCCATATGCATTTGATGCATTTATACATGTACATTGACCCATGACTCAAATGGCGTTATATAGGCGTATATATGTATATATATATATATATATATATATATATATATATATATATATACATATATAATATATATAATATATATATATATATATATATATATATATTATATATATATGTATATATCTATATACACATATGTATATGTATGTATATGGGATATGGGAAAGGTTATGGCTTTATATACGCACCACCACCTGATCAACTGGTATACGTTGATAATTTTTCCCACAGTGGCCGATATGATATGATGGGATGCCCTCAGAGGCCTGATGATGTTATGAAACATCTACCTATGCATTACATGACATTTATATGCATTACATGACATTTATCTGTATATGCATGATAGTATAAATATTTCATGATTTACAGAGCTATCTATACTCACAGGTTGAGTCATTTACTCTATATTTATTCAATGTCTGTTATGTACTTATTTATGTGCCTTAAATACTCAGTACATTATTCGTACTAACGTCTTTTTTTTACCTGGGGACATTGCGTTTCATGCCCGCAGGTCCCGATAGACAGGTCGAGAGCCCTCCAAATAGGCTACAAGCTCAGCGGAAGATGTTGGTGCGCTCCATTTGCTTCGTAGTTGCTTGTTTGGTTAGTATGATTTAGATGAGTATTGCTTGATATGGGGGGACTCTATCCCGACTTTTATCAAAATTATGTACTCTTAGAGGCTTGTAGACAGATGGCATGTATACGATTACTTGTATGGCCTTGTTGGCCTATGTTTTGAATTACAAATTATTACATTGGCCTTATAGGCCTGTATGTTATGTATGTAAGTTTTTATATCAAACTGTGTCGATCTATGTCGAGTATTTTCCTCATGTTTTATTCTACATATCTCACGACATCCTCTCTGGCTCATTTACCTATGATAAGTATGATATGAAAGATAAGTTATATAGGTACTCGTTTGACTAAGGTTTCGGGTGCCCGTTGCGGCCCATTGGTTTGGGTCATGACAAAAGTGGTATCAGAGCAGTTCCGTCCTAGGGAGTCTACAAGCCGTATCTACTAGAGTCTTGTTTATGGGTGTGTAGTGCACCACACTTATAAGCAGGAGGCTACAGGGCATTTAGGATTGTCACTCTTTCTTCTTATTCTAGATCGTGTGGTAGAACTCAGTTGTAAGAATTCAAATTTCTAACTTCTATTTTATTCGTAATAAGACGATGCCTACATTTAGAAATATGGTTGTTAAGGGATTGAATGCGGTTGTGGAATAGTTGAGTCAGAAGAACTCGGTGAGCTTCTGAAAAAGGAGCCTTAAGGAAATAATATCTATCCACCTTTATGGTGAAAGACAATGAGAGATTCAGAAGATAAATACAAGTTTCAACAAGTAAAGGAAGCCAGGTGAAAGAAGGTACGAGGTACCCAGCTGATGAAGATTATCATTATTTACCATTCAGGAAGAGAGATATAAGCATTTTGAGTTACCTTCAATAGTAACAGAGGTATGTATGATTGGCCACCCCGATCTGGGTTATGCTCTATGGGAGCTAACAAATATGGTTTAAGAAAAGGACAGGCAGAAATATTAGCAGGAAAATAAGAATAGAGAGATAGGGAAGCCTTATGAGTAAGATGTGGTACATGGATGACAAACGGTAGATCAAAAGATGACAGTATTATAGAATCTATAGTCAAGTGAAGAAAGAAACGAGAGGTGACAGGCCTTGAGACAACAAAAGAGTATAGGCCATAAACTCATATCCTCATTTTGACAAACAAGTTCGTGAACAAAAGGAAAAGATAGACCCCCAAAGTAATACAAATCTGTATGGGCTGGTGAATAGGATAACTAAACGTAAATTAAGGACTGAGTGATTGGATAATAGTCAGCATCATCAGAATTTCAGATTTCTTTTCGGCGTTAATAGAATGGAATATAGAATAAGATTCATTAGAAATTCAGAAAATGGTCATTCAGGAAGACGCTTCCCTAAAGCAAGCAATGTGAGCAAAGTTAAGCTTAAGGGACTGTATGTTCCGTTTACACTAGGTGTCTCCCTCGTGATTAAGGAAATTGTTATCCTTGGTACAGAACGATTACCGCAAGGCGAGTAAGAGTCATCGATGATGTGAGAATAGGCCAATGAGTAGTTAGTAGTTGATTCAGGAAGGGCCTAGTTAATGGCTACACAAGAGGACACAGACAAATCTGCAAATCATGCAGGATAAGCATAGTAAAACCCAATATAATGAATTCAGCCTCACAGTAATGTCATTGTAATACTTGAGATATATTCATATAGGAGTCGGGGTAGTTAAAGGTACCATATGAGTATTACTGAAATAAAAGAGAAAGCCACTGTGAAAAACCATCAAAATATCAGTTCAGAAGCAACCCTACAAGCACAAGGGTATGGAGGTAAGAAACTATGGATAATTATAGGCAAGGAAGGACATCAAAAGGTCCATAATATGCTCCCAGCTTTACAAGAGTCAAGGGTTCTCCCTAAGTACTACAATGGAAGACTAGCTGAGCAAATAAGGAAGAAGGCTTCAACCTAAACATAGTAACTCGAAAGAGAAATGGCCATGTAAAAGCAGTCTCACAACAAAATATTGTATGCACTCCAAAAGAAAGTGGCACCTACCGTGGCTAATGAACGGGGAGAAATTGAAGGTAATATTCGAGACCATATGAGTTGCACAAAAATTCTGCCATGTGTGGGAACTAGGATAAGTTAAGTAGGCACGCAACAAGGAGGCAGAAAGACCAGAAAAAGTAATTTTATACGTTTAAAGAAATCTGAGATGGAACGAAAGGAATTATTTGACCAATGATCCGGAGTACGTTATGGATACACTCCATATTTTGGAGTATTATCCATGCAACATATACGTTGACAATCATACAGTCGTAGAAGACTCCGGTATAAAATAAAAGAAAGAATTGAGCCCAGGGCATAGACAAAGGATTGAGTTATTAAAAGATTGTATCATAAATATTCCCTAACACCCATGAAAGGCCAAGGTAATGACTAATATCAGGAGCCGCAGATCGGAAGATAGCTTAAGCCTACAAAAAGGATGATCAGAAGGAAGAGGAAATTAAAGAGTTACATCAACCATGTAAATCAGGAGTCTGGTTATTGGACCCAGGAAATTATAGAAATCGTAATTAAGTCATAGAGATAGTAAAACAACCACATTATATAACGGTTCTACGATAAAGCCAGCTAGAAGGGTACCAACCTCATAAGAAGCCAGTATAAAGCTCTCACCGAATCATCTAAAGAGGTGCAAGTATTATAATAGAAAGTTCAGTATAGCCTGAATGAACTAAAAGGAGTCTAAGACTAATAATATCTAGAAAAAAAATGGAATACTGCCCTGGTAGTGGGATGAGGGTGTGATTGTGATAGATAAAGGATGACGTTTTGGGCCTTCGACTGAGTAATGATTTGAAGAGGATTTCATGGATTGTACAGAATTAAAAATGTAAGGTGAATCACATTGGGATGCTATAAAATACAATTATTGAAGTACAATATCGCCCCTAAGTGAACCAGGAAAATCACTTCAAATATTCCTCGATACAGCATAAGCTCTAGTGGCAATATATTACGTAAGAAGTTTCAAATTATCAATGGATGATTGTAGATCAACATGGAGGTGAATCGACAATGGATGGATAAAAGATACAAAATATGAGATGAGATTAGACCATCATTCTTAAGATGAGCAGTAATGAAGAAGCATTAAGAACTTAGCTTTGTGCGTACAGGATAAGCAACAAGAGTAACCTGGAGTTTGGTTGCAGACCTCGGTAACAATAAACTGAAGTAAGAATTATGATATAATATGGCCTACTTAGATGTAATAAAGCTAATGTTGCCTAGAGGGACATCTTGACATAATTTTGTATATGTTCATAAAGTGAGGCCTAGAGATTGGCTAAGAGCTGGAGGAAAGGGGAGAGAAACGTCGCATAGGCGCACATACAAAGTTAGAGTCATACAAGTTGCATGATAGAAGGTAGCAACAATTACGAGATTAGAAGGATTCCGACTACAAGTCGTGGTGTAAGAAAGAGGCTTAAAGGGGGGAATGACTTGGTCTTTGAATTTATTCAAAGAACAGTTGTCTGAATGGAAAGGAGAATATTAGAGTATTCACACGAGTTATGGGTTATGGGGATGATAAGTGCATCAGTCAACATTCGAGGACGAATGTTCCAAAAGGGGGAATGATGTTACACCCATATTTTCTTACGTGAAAGTGCACCATAGATAAATTAACGGAAGCTCGGAAATGAGATGTTACATCCCATACTTTTTTACAGAGGATTTATGACCATAAGACCCCGTAAGTTTAACAACCTGGATACCATTAGATATATTTTGATATGGTAATTTATATTGAGTGGAACATTTTTTGTAAAAAGTTTAAAAAATATGATTTTATATAGTTATTAATATTACTACTTTCGAATATATTTTAAATTATACCCATAATATGAGGAAGTTTATGAGATTTTCTTTATTGTAAATATATGAACTTTTTCTTTCTTTTCACATGAAAAGAAGGGTATCTTTTTACTATTTTAAGAATTAAGCGTACGAGAATTTTTACTCTTTATATGAGATTAGTAAAATTATAAGTTGAGAAAATATATGTATTTTACATGGATGTTTTAATAAAAATAATAGTGTATGTATTTTTTTTATGTGGTACCATATGACCATGATAGTATGATGTATAAAGTGTATTAAAAATAAGTAGAATTTTAAGTAATTTGAAATAATTCTTAATTAAAAGGGTAATTGATTAATTACCGAGTAACGGGACATTACCTAATTAACTAATAAATTTGGATAATGATTAAGATCCTCGCTCCACCCCAAGTGGCAGATTTTCCTTAAACAAATTTTGACACATGTGTTGATTAGTATACATGCCCCAAATTAGTTATATACTGATTTTCAAGTTCCAAAGAGTTATTGTCATAAATAAGTCTTTCCACATTACATAAGCCATTTTTAATAGATATGCAAAGCCTAACAAACTCATTTTAAGGACATACAAGAATTGAACAAACCTACAACTAAAGCCTAAAATTCTTCAGAAAAAAAAAAAAGAAAACACTACAAAATTGGGTTTCCTCAAGCATCATACCACAAGTTTAGGATTATTAGAATGAAGGAAGATTACTGAAGTATCATGTAATAGGTTTACGTTATGGAATTGAGAGTATGACATACTAGGTATAGATGTTTTAGTGGCAGAATTACTCAAAACAGCATGGAGGATGCAAGGTCTAGGCTATGTCAAGTACTCCAAAATAAGAATAACTTGGTTTTTGTGATTCAGGTATGTTAAGGCCATCCCTTCTTTTTTTTTGGCATGATCTAAATTATACAGAAGAAACGAGCAAACACACGATTTCTATAAATTACTCTATTCATAGAAATACTATGGTTGTCTATATTCTTGATTCCCCATGTGAATTATTATTATTTTCTGTTCATGGGTCTCGAAAATACGTATGTTGGTAAAGTTTATTTCATGATATTAATCAGAGGCATAATATCCTTATGACGTACCGAGAGATTTTATTAATGTATTCCATATGCATTTCATGCATTTATATATGTGCATTGACCCATGACTCAGACGCAGATGGGATATGGGAAAGGTTATGGCATTATATACGCACACCACCTGATCAGCTGGTATACGTTGATGATTTTGCTCACAGTGGCCTATATGATATGATGGGATGCCCTCAGAGGCCTGATGATGGTATGAAACATATACCTATGCATTACATGACATTTATATGTATTACATGACATTTATATACATATGCATGACATTATAAATATTTCATGATTTACAGAGCTATCTATTTCTTACAAGTTGAGTCATTTACTCTATATTTCTTCAATGTCTGTTATGTACTTATTTATGTTCCTTACATACTCAGTACATTATTCGTATTGACGTCCTATTTTTACCTGGGGACGTTGCGTTTCATGCCCACAGGTCCCGATAGACAGGTCGAGAGCCCTCCAAATAGGCTATAAGCTCAGCGGAAGATGTTGGTGCGCTCCATTTGCTTCGGAGTTGCTTGTTTGGTTAGTATGAATTAGACGAGTATTATTTGATATGGCGGGACTCTATCCCGACTTTTATCAAAATTATGTACTCTTAGAGGCTTGTAGACAGATGTCATGTATACGATTACTTGTATGGCCTTGTTGGCCTATGTTTTGAATTTACAAATGATTACGTTGGCCTTATAGGCCCGTATGTGACGTATGTAAGTTTTTATATCAGACTGGGTCGATATATGTCAAGTGTTTTCCCCATGTTTTATTCTACTTATCTCATGACATCCTCTCTGGCTCATTTACCTATGATAAGTATGATACGAAAGATATGTTACGTAGGTACTCGGTTGACTAAGGTTCCGGGTGCCCATTGCGGCCCATTGGTTTGGATCGTGACATGGATAACTTTGTAAATCATGAAATACTTATAGTATCATGCATATGCATATGAATGTCATGTCGTGAATAGATACATGTGTTCAAAACATCATCAAGCCTCGGAGGGCATCCCATCATATCATCTCGGCCACTATGGGCAAATCATCAATGTACACAAGCTGATCAGGTGGTGGTGCGCATATAACGCAGTAACTTTTTCCCATATTCCATATACATATATATGCATATATAACACCATCTGGTCATGGGTCAATGTACATATATAAATGAATGCAATACATGAGAAGTACGTCAATAAAGTCTCTCAAAATGTCATAAGACCATTATATCTCTGATTAATATTATGAAACAAACTTTATCAAATTACATATTTTCTGAGACCCATAAATAGACGATAGAACAATAAGACATATGGGAATTCAAGAACATAGGTATCTCTAATACTTCTATGAATAGAGCCATTTATGGAAGTTATACATTTTCTCGTTTCGTTCGTGTCGTATAGATCATGCCAAAAATAAAGAAGGGATAATCTTAACATACCTGAGCCAATTCACTTGACAATCTCTCTAGAACACGTCAATTGCGGCAACACGTAAGGCGGATCATAGTAGGGAACAATCCGTATAATATTTTTGAGAAAGATTGTATCGTACTTTCTTACAATCGCATATCACGTTGCCGTAGCATTATAAGGCTTCATATTAGATTATTGAGAATCCATCAGTTACTTAGCATATCTATGCATCTCACTTAACAAAATAGGAAAGACTCTTAACATTGTGGGTTGTGGGCCCCACTTTGTACGGTGACTAAGCCAACTAAAATTCACTAATTTTTCCATCTTGAAGTGTGACATAAGAGTCACTTATTACCTACTCCCTTGGCTGCCACGTTGAGGCACCATAAACTCATCTACAATTCAAATTAATTATCCACTAATCTCTTGGTTAACTTGTTAATCTCCGACTAACCAATAATTACCCAATTATCCACATAATCAAGAATTATCTCAAGTTACTCAAATACCACTTATTTTTAATGCACTTTATACACCTTACTATCATGGTCGTGTGGTACCTTGTATAGCACTAGTCCATAAATACGGGATATTATAGCTTGGACCGTATTTTATCCCCAAAATTCCAAACTTCAACGAAACTCATATGAGTAATCGCAAGGGATATATAGTGTGATTATTGTTGTGGTCAATTTGTATTGCATCATTCCTCCTTGTTGGAAAGAATTCCTCCTTGAATTTGAATCATCACTCACAACACAAGGTGCTAAATCACCAACATTGAAATTAGGAGAAATATTGTAGTCACAAGGTAAATCAATGGTGTAGGCATTGTCATTAACTTTCTCAAGCACTTGGAAAGGTCCATATCCTCTTGGAGCGAGCTTGCCTTCTCTTTTTAATGGGAACCTCTCTTTTTGGAAATTCACCCACATCCAATCTCCCTTTTGGAGCTCCAACTTCTTTCTCCCCTTGTTTTCTTTCTCAGCCTTTTGGAGTAAACACACTCCAAATTTTGCTTCACTTTAGAGTAAGGCTTCATCAATGCTTCGACTCTTTTATTGCCATCTAAATTCACAACATTATTTCTGTACAAAGGGATAAGACCAAGCTATATTAAAGGATTAAAACTATAAACACATTCAAAAGGAGACATGTCCATGATTATGTGAAATGTTCTATTATAAGCATAGTTAATCATTGGTAAATGTTCCTCCCAATATTCCATTTTTCACTTAATCATATCACGAAGTAGAGTACCCAAAGTTTTATTCGCCACCTGCAGTTGCCCATCCTTTTGAGAATGACAAGAAGTTGAAACAAGAGCTTGGTGCCAAGAGTACCCCAAATACATTTCCAAAAGTAGCTCAAGAACTTTGTATTCCTAACAATTATTTATAGTACTCCATGCAGTTTAAGAACGTTGGTGATAAACAATTGAGCAATATGTTTAGCATAATCATATATTTTATAAGGAATGAAATGTTTTTTTTTTGAGAACCAGAGTACCACCGCAAAGATGCCATCATGACCCTCTCTAGTCCTAGATAAGCCAATAACAAAATTCATAGAAATATCAATTCAAGATTATTAGGAACGGGCAATGAAGTATTCAAACCATGAGGATAAGGAAGCTTAACAAATCGATCAAACACATAAGAATCAATGAATAATACTTAGAAAATCAGCGAGGATTGTTTTTGAAGAAAGGTTTTAGAAACCCTAGTCATGAAGATGAAGAGACGCTTCGAAAAATAGAAAGGTTTTCATAGAAAAATACTAAAATAACTCGAAATACTCTCAGATCTGTTACAGATCTAAATAGATAAGAGATAAAATTAGGTTTTGAGAGAAATAACCCAGAAATAGAGAAACCGGCTTAGAAATGCATAGGTTTAAGCCGAAAAATATGAAGATCTTACTCAATCAAGCCATGGTAGCCTGAGAATGGTTAGAACAAGCCTAGGGGTAAGTGAATGGTCACTGGTCCCTTGAGTACCTCAAGAGAGAATGAATCCCGCCCATAGGAGGCGAGCCATTAAGCTAGGAGTCGTGGTGAGAACCAACATAATCAACGGCGAGCAAGCCATGGTGGGTGGAAGCCATGGTTAGGCAGAGGGAGTTTTAGAGAGAGTGAGGGACTGATTGTGGGTGAGGATGAGAGAATGAGAGGGGTTTGGGGGGTATACGTTAGGTTAAATTAGGAACGGTTAAATCCGGGCCTTTGATCAAAATTGATCAACGGCCAAGATTAAATCAGCATTGGGCCGGGTAGATTTAGGAATTGGGCTTGGGGTCTGTTGGGTCAGGTATAGTTAGGTGTTTGGGCTGGTCTAATTAGGCTAAAATTGAAATAGAATAGGCTATTTGTTAAATACTCAATTTAAATTAATTAAAATAATTTATAAAATAGCTAATAATTATTAAAAAAATCATGCATAGAAAATAGTTTAAAATGATTATTTACTATTTAAAAATACAAATGACTAATTTATGATAAAAAATAGTACAAAATTATATGCTTGGGCTATAATTGCAAAGTTATTGCAATTATAGCCAAAAAGTGCCAATTTGGCTATTTATGGAATAATTTGGTCTTAATAGGACCATAAATAATAAATTAAATTAAGAAACGATTTTGAAATCCTTTGTGATGAAATTTTGTAATTATTTATCGGAAATAAAATACTAGACAAATTAATAAAATTTAGAAAAATTATGGAAAAATACCAGTTGCTACTAATTCATGATTTTGAAGGTATATATGCAATTTTTTAAAAATATTTTTTGAAAAATTGGGTATCAACAACTGCCCCTCTTTACCTAGAAAGGATGAAAGAGTTGTTGGGTAAAGATATGATGACCAATTTTGACCGAGAAAAATGGATAGAGAGATTTTGGTCGTACTTTAGTTTCTGAGCTGCCTACATATCCCTGGTTTTACAGGAATCAAGCCATATGTAGTTTCCAAATTCACCGGTGAAACATACTGGTTAAGTCATTACAATAACGGACGCAATATCTAGGGATGGGCGAATGAACGGCTTACTAGAGAGGTTAGGTTTGATACAGTCGAGGAACTGGAGCGGGATCGCTCCTGCTGGGATAGTCGTTGCTCGCAGGGTTACCTACAAATAAGAATACTACAAGCATATATTGTGCATAAATTTAGACATGATGCAGGTTCCCATTGGGACTATGAAAGCTGTCCTCGGACGATTAGGGATGGCGTCCTTAGACCATGATGTCCTGGGCTATGAATTGTTTGATGAGAGACTCGCGGGTCATGAAATGATGTTCTCGGGCTATGATGATGGTGCCTCCGAACTATGACGCCTTTGAATAATGATAGTTCAAGATTGAGGGAGATCCTCAGGCCATGACATGGTGTTTTCCATCTATGAGGATAATGACATTAGACTATGATGCCTTTGGACAAGTTGACGATATTTCAGCCCATGAGATACAATAACATGATGTCAACAAGACAAGGCTTAGTCTTGCGAATTGAGGGGCAGAGCTTATCCCGAAATAGAAATGAAGTAAATAAGGCTTGAGACAACGCTTAGTCTTGGTGAAAGTAAATTGGAGGCAGTGTTTAGCCTCATGCAGGTATGGAGACAGAATTTAGTCTCATGCAAATGAAAGAAGAAGTTAGCCTTATGCGAGGGAAGGAAAAGATTAGCCTTATGCAAGATGGAGGTATAGCTTAGTCTCATGCAGGGGAAGGCAGAGATTAGCCTTATGCCGGGTGGAGGTAGAGCTTAAACTCATGCAGGGAAAGGCAGAGATTAGCCTTATGCCGGGTGGAGGTAGAGCTTAACCTCATGCAGATAGGAAGGCAGCAATTAGCCTTATGCAGATGTAGGCAGAGCTTAGCCTCATTCAAAATACGGGACATAGCTTTAATCCCATGCAAGATGAAGGCGGAGCTTAGCCTTATGCAGAAGAATAAATAGCAAATGATAGTAGAATTTATTAGGTGGTACCAAATTTCGACATTGCGATTGTTGTGAGAATTGTGACTACGAAGCATGTTTGTTCTTTGTGCTGATAGCAAATTTCGGCAATTGCAATTGTTTTGAGAATTGTGACTTTGAAGCGTGTTTATACTTTGTTCCTGTATCCAAAGACAAATCGTGAGTTCTGTGGATGGGGAAGGTCGGTTCGTATCCCTGTTGGCTTTGCTTGACTCGTTCTACTTGGTCTGAAGATCCTATTCAAGTTATCGGGGTAGCGTTTGCTAAACAGAGCTACTTATGAAAGCAAGCATGCATGATTTTGCAATGACATAGTATAAAATATATTTTAAGAAATTCAAATGAACCGACGACCGTGACACGGTTCAAGACATTGCAACCTCTCATGCTTCAGAATTTTTAGGGTCCTCCTCAAAATTTTGTCCCAGATAGATGGGTTGACGTTTCTGACTTTTGCTCATGCTGCGGTCGGCTGAACTTTCTTCGGAGTTTCCAATTGTGCGGGAAATGAGATTTTTATTGAATTGTGACCGAACCCATAGGGCTGCCTACGTATCCCCTCTTAAACGGGAATCAGGTCGGGCGTATTTCAGTTTACATCATAAAGAATTACACATAGTAGCACTTGACTGCATCGGAATTGATTGGTTTTGTCCAGACTTCTTCGTCCATTTTTGCAAGTATGAGAGCTCCTCCCCTTAGTACTCGATGAACCATATACGGACCTTGCCAGCTGGGAAATAATTTCCCTTTGGCCTCATCTTGATGTCGAAAGATCTTATTTAACACCAGCTTCCCCGGTGTGAACTGTCTTGGCTTGACTCTTTTGTTGAAAGCTCTGGTCATTCTGCTCTGATAAAGTTGTCTGTGACATATTGCATTCATCTTTTTCCCGTCTATGAGGGCTAGTTGTTCATAATGACTTCTTATCCATTCTGCGTCGTTGATCTCAGCTTCTTGTATGATTCTTAAGGAAGGAATTCTACTTCAGCATGAATAACAGCTTTCGTACCACAAACCAACAAGTAAGGAGTTTCCCTAATTGATGTGCGGACTGTGGTGCGGTATCTCAGTACAACAAATGATAGCTTTTCGTGCCATTGTCTGTGTTTTCTATCATCATTCTCAATATCTTCTTGATGTTCTTGTTGACGGCTTCTACATCTCCATTCATCTGAGGTTTATAGGCTGTGGAATTCTTGTGCTTGATTTTGAAAGTTTCGCACATGGCTTTCATCATATCACTGTTTAGATTGGAGCCGTTGTCGGTGATGATTGATTCTGGAACTCTAAACCGACAAATAATATGGTCACGGACAAAGCCTGCCACGAATATTTGGTGAAGTAATCAATAGCTACTAAGATGAACTTGTGTCCATTTGAGGCTGTAGGCTCGATCGGTCCAATGACGTCCATTCCCTAGGCGATGAATGGCCAAGGCGATCTTGTCACATTGAGCTCATTTGGGGGTACCTTTATCATATCTGCATGTACCTGACATCGGTAGCATTTCCGGACATACTGGATGCAGTCCATTTCCATGGTCATCCAAAAGTAACCAGCTCTGAGTATCTTTTTGGCCAAGAAAAACCATTCATATGTGGGTCGCAAGTCCTGGAATGTATCTCTTCGAGTAGTCTGGAGGCTTCCTTTGCATCGACACATCTCCATAATCCCAGATCGGGAGTTCTCCTGACCGGGTTCCTCCGCTGTGAAAGAAACTGTTGGACAATCTCCGAAGCATGCGTTTCTGAGTACGATTTGCAAGCTCCGGGTACTCTCCATTTGACAAATAGTCCTTGATATAATGGAACCATGGTTTTCCATCTGCTTCTTCTTAATGTGGGCACAATATGTCGGCTGGCTATGGATCTTTACTGGAATAGGATCAATGAAGTTATTATCTGGATGTTGTATCATGGATGATAGAGTGTCCAGTGCATCGGAAAACTCGTATTGAATTCTGGGGACGTGCCGAAATTCTATCTTTGTGAACCTTTTTCTCAATTCTTGCACGTGGTGCAGATACGACAATATCCTTGAATTCTTGGTAGCCCATTCTCCTTGTACTTGGTGTATTAGCAGGTCTGAATCACTAATTACTGGCAACTCTTGAATATTCATGCCAATGGCCATGTTGAGCCCTAGGATGCAGGCTTCATACTCTGCCATATTGTAGGTGCAGGGGAATCTGAGTTTAGCAGATACCGGATAATGTTGGCCAGTTTCCGACACCAAGACTGCTCTAATACCGACCCCTTTGAAATTGGCTGCTCTATCGAAGAACATTCTCCAGCCATCATAGAATTCACCAATGTCTTCTTCTATGAATAATACTTCTTCATCGGGAAAATATGCTTTCAAAGGTTCGTATTCTCCTCCCACAGGGTTCTGGGAAAGATGATCCGCCAATGCTTGTCCCTTGACCCCTTTCTGAGTCACATACACGATGTCGAATTCACTTAGCAGAATTTGCCACTTGGCCAGCTTGCTAGTGGTCATAGGATTCTGAAAGATGTACTTTAAGAGATCCATCCTTGATATGAGATATGTCGTGTAGTCACAGAAGTAGTGCCGCAGCTTCTGGGCTACCCAAGTTAGAGCACAGCAGGTACGCTCCAGTAGAGAATACCGTGCCTCGTATGGAGTGAACTTCTTACTCAGATAATAGGTAGCCTGTTCCTTTCTTCCTTTCTTGTTGTGCTGCCCCAGAACGCAGCTGAAAGCTCCATCTAATACTGTAAGGTAGAGTAGCAAGGGTCTACCTTGCTCTGGCGGGACCAAACTGGTGGTGTTGACAGGTATTCCTTGATTCTGTCGAAGTCATTTTGACAACCCTCGGTCCATTTAGTTGCAACATCCTTCTTTAACATCTTGAAGATCGGTTCACATATGACCGTGGACTGAGCTATGAACCGGCCGATGTAGTTAAGGCGCCCCAGGAAATTCATCACATCTTTCTTGTTCTTTGGCGGTGGTAATTCTTGGATGGCTTTGACTCGGATCCAGTTCTATTCATCGGCGACTGACAATGAACCCAAGCAATTTTCCGCCAGGAACCCCGAATGCATACTTCACGGGGTTTAATTTTAGGTTGTATTTTCGCAACCTGTTGAAGAACCTCCTCAGACCTGCTATATGGTCGGTGGCTTTCTTGGACTTGATAATGACGTCGTCCACATATACCTCTATCTCTTTATGTATCATGTCATGGAAGATAGTGGTCATAGTCCTCATATAAGTGGCCCCAGCATTCTTTAAGCCGAATGGCATCATCTTATCACAGTAGACTCCCCACGGCGTGATGAAAGCCATTTTCTCAGCATCTTCTTCGTCCATCCAAATCTGATGGTATCCAGCAAAACAATCCACGAACGACTGAAGTTCATGCTTTGCACAATTGTCAATCAGGATGTGTATGTTTGGAAGGGGGAAATCATCCTTCGGACTGGCCCAGTTGAGATCCGGTAGTCGACACAGACCCTAACTTTTCCGTCTTTCTTGGGTACAGGCACGATGTTGACTAACCATGTTGGCTATTCAACTACCTTGAGGACCTTGGCGTTGATTTGCTTGGTAACTTCTTCTTTGATTTTCGGACTCATATTAGGCTTAAACTTTCTGAGCTTTTGTTTTACCGGCGGGCATATTGGATTGGTCGGCAACTTGTGAGCCACAATGGATGTACTTAGACCAGTCATGTAATCGTACGACCATGCAAATATGTCTTCATACTCTTTCAAGAATTGGGTGTATTCCTCTTTCTCTGATGGCGACAAATGGATGCTGATGCGAGTTTCTTTGACAGTCTCTGAATCTCCCAGGTTGACTACCTCAGTTTCGTCCAGATTGGACTTAGGTCTATTCTCGAAATCCTCAACTTCTCTGACAAATATTGGGTATGATATCATCTTCTTCTGAATTGTTGTCCTTTTGTTGCGTTGTCTCATTGCATGTCACAGTCATCGGTTCATCAAGACAGGAAATAGTAATGCCCGGGACTCGTCTATCCCTGGATGGTCTGACGGTCCAATTATTGAGGAATGATCCCTTGCTCATATCTTGGCTGGTAGGGCCTTCCTCTTCCTCCTCCTCAACAATAACACAATTGTCCATACCTTCATCTCCCAGGATAGATTCTTCAATGCTGCTAGAGTTTCTTCTTCTTCTGACCCCCATATGATATCAACTTGCTGGAAAGTCTACTCTAAATGTGGTATAGGTTGTTCCAATGGATAGTAGGGACCGCGCCATGGTGGCGACCAATCTTCGTACTCCTGCCAAGTGTATTTGTATCCTAACCCAAAAGTGGTGCCATGGTGCTTCAGCTTTATCAGTTTGGAAATCCCCTGAAGATTCTTACCGAGCCTTTTGCCAGGCTTGTACCCGCTGCAGTTCAATATGCTTTGGATCTTACTAGCCCACCACTTATCCTTGTATATTGCGTTGACCCGCTCAATGTGGTGATAAGTTGCTCCACCCAGCCTTCTTCTACCTTCAACCATCGGGATGGTCTGGCGACTATAGATAGGGTTGCTTTCATCTCCGTGGATGATTACTTCCTGGTGGCTCCATTCAAATTTCATTACCTGATGCAATGTTGATGACACAGCCCCAACGACATGTATCCACGGCCACCCCAATAACAGGTTATATGAGGCACACACATCGATCACCTGAAATTCAACCTCGAACCATGTAGGTCCCATCTGTAGACAAAGACTTATTTCTCCAATGGTGGCCCTCTGAGAACCGTCGAAAGCCTTCACATTCATGGACCCTTCTCTTATCTCGTACAATCCTTTGCCCAATATTTTGAGAGTTCTCAATGGGCAAATGTTGAGGCTAGATCCTCCGTTGATTAGAACCTTGGTAATGAAATGATCTTCATATTGCACAGTAATGTGCAGTGCGTTGTTGTGACTTAGCCCTTCAGGTAGCAGCTCGTCCTCGTGGAAAGTGATCTTGTGAATTTCCAGCACCTGTCTTACCATGTTGTCCATTTCTCCACTGCTAATGTTATTAGGCACATATGCTTTGTTCAACACTCTCATCAAAGCATTCCTGTGTGCTTCCAAGTTGTGTAGCAATGACAGGATGGATATTTGGGCTGGAGTCTTGCTCAACTGATCTATGACTGAATATTGTTTGGCTTGCACCTTTCTCCAAAGATCATTTGGACATGTTTCAATGACGGGTGGCATGTTGGAAGCATATTTGCTAGACTCTGCCAAGTGTTCGGGTGTATAGACCCTACCGGTCCTGGTCATCCCCTGTGCGGCACCAGCTTCTTTCATCTTAACCTTACCTTTCCTTCTTGCTTCAGCCATGTAGTACCAAGGTACGACATTGGTGTTGAAAGGAGACGGGGTTGACACTATCACTGTAATTGGTGCGGCTATCCTCACTTCAAATGGGACAGGTGTCGTGGCAGGTGGGATTACCTCAACCTCTAATGGCACGGGTGCATCCGCAGGTGGTGCCACTTCAAAATTGAATGGGACTGATGCAGCTACCTCAACATCTCCTGATGGCTACATCTGGACTATGATGGGATTAAGTGTGACCGCTGGTTTCTTTAGGTCATCACCTTCTTTGATTAATCTAATCGACCCCTCTAGGTCCCATTCTTCCTCTATCTCTATCATGTTGATGCCTCCACCCCTATGGTTTGGGAGCGGATTGTTGCAGACATTGGGAGTAGCTTCCTTTGCTTGGATGACCTTATTATCAATCAGATACTGGATTTTATCCATAAGTGAACGACATTCATCAATTTATGCCCCTTCATGCTGGAATGGTATGCACAGGTTTTATTTGGGTTGACCCATTGGGATGGATTTTCAGGGGTATAGCAGGGATAGGAGTAACATAACCAGCAGCTTTTAATCATTCGTACACTTGGTCAATAGGTTTAGCAATGGCAGTATATTGCTTGGATGGCCTGCGGTCAAAATTGGTTCGAGGTCTTGGAAAATTTTGGTAAGCAGGGGGTGACTGGAAGTGAGAGGGTTGAGAGTTGTATGTATGATAAACAATAGCTGGTTGGGAATATCTGGAAGACGTGGGTTGATAAGCAGGTGGGGGTGACAGTTGATAAGTAGGTGGAGGTGCTGGCTAATATGTAGGTGGGGGTGCTTCGTATGTGAGTGGGGAAGTTCGGTATACCGACGGGGATTTAGGTCCTTGTGCAACCATTACTGTCACTGTATCTTTCTTCTTGGATATACCACCAGACTGCAAGGCTTTGTTGGTGGCTTGTAGTGCTTCGAAATTAGTAATCATTCCGCTCGTAATCCCTTCTTCAATTCTCCTACCTAGCTTGATGATGTCAGAGAATTTGTGATTTTCAACTACCATCAGCCTCTCATAATACTGCGGGTCTTGTGCCCAGACGAAGAATTTGTTCATTTATTTTTTATCTAGGGCAGGCTTGACCTTGGCTTCTTCAGATCACCAGCGAATGGCATACTCGCGAAAAGTTTCAGTGGGCTTCTTGAGGTTCTGGATTTAAAATACGTCTGGAGCATTCTCCGTGTTGAACCTGAACCGACCCATGAAATCTGAGGCCATGCCTACCCAGTTGGACCACTTCTTAGGGTCTTGGCTGATGTACCAAGATAAAACATCTCTAGTGAGGCTTCTTATAAACAATTTCATGCAAATCTTCTCGTCTCTTCCTACTACAACCAATTTATCACAATAGGTTCTCAGATGGACCCTGGGATCACTTGTACCGTCGAACATCTCGAACTTAGGAGGTTTGTAACCCTCTGGTAGTTAAACATCAGGCTGTATGCAGAGATCTTCATAGTTCAATCCCTCAACTCTTTTACTTCCTTCGATGCCCTGGACTCGGCTAGTTAGTTTCTTGAGTTCTTCGACCAAGTTCTTAATGATCATATCCTTCTCACTGGATTCAGGTGTGTAAGAAATAGGTTGGGTGGAGTGAGATAGATTTTCCATGTATATGGGGTTGTTATGATGGCTTTGTGCCTGAGCATAGAGGTGGTCATCTGTGGAGCTTTGTGGTTCAGGGATGATTAGTGGGGTGTTTCTCGGAGTGTGGCAAGTGTTGCATTGCGGTGGAATAGTTTGATTTTTCGGTGGAGTTGTACGGTGGTGAGTTGTCGGAGGGTTCTGTTTGTTTGGGGTATTCTGAGGAGGTGTGGGGTTTTGTGTGTTCGGATGATTGACATGTGGAACACTAAGTGAGAAGGACAGGTTCGCCAAGTTTCGCACATGTTCAAGCTCCCCTTGGAGTTTCAACAACCTTTGCTCGAGTTGTGACATAGCATCATTCTGAACCTGAGTACCTTGATTGTTAGGGTCTTCTGTTCGTTCAGCTGTCATTGTGTTTTCCTTTTGGATATTTCTCAAATCTTCCATTTTGCCTTTGCATTTAAGTGGACTAGGAGGAGGAGAAGGAGGAGGAGGGCCCCTGGATCTTGTATGATATGATGATGATGCTAGAATGCACGAACCAACCTTTGGGGACGAGAATAAAATAAGAAAAACAAAAGCAAAAACAAAAGGTAGCCAAGTCAGTGAGGATCATGAGAAAATATTGAAGTATTTTAACACACATTGCAGGGATATAAAAGCGTGTCCTAATTTTGGGAGCCTCATTGTGCCCGAGGTAGGCATAGCGACAAGTTGATTTGGAGAACTTAGATGCTAATAATTGCCTCATTTCATTAATGTAAAAGTAGGTAAATCTAAACGACATTGAATAATATAAGTCACTAATGGAACTTGGCCTTATTACATTTGAAAAAGTAGGTAAATCTAATCTACTTGGTCCCAGAAGGACCTTCTCCAGACTTGATCTTCTTGTCTCTGTCGATCAGGTTCCCCAGGTCGTGCATGCCCAACAGCAGGTATACTCTTTCTAGATGCCCTCCTTCGCTTCCCTCACCATTCTGGCAGTCGGCGACTCTTTTCCTTGTCTTCGCCTCTAGTTCCATCAGACCCTGCTCCAAATATTCCAACCTCTCATTGGATTTGATAGCCCTTTCCTTCCATCATTGATCTTTTCTATATCAGTCTTGTGTTTCTCCAGATGATCGGCCTCGAACTCACGAACCCTTTTGCGCAGTTTATTGTATTTTACTTAGGCCTCAGCAACTTCATCTATGACCCTGTTTCCCCCACCGATTCCCCGCTCAACTATCCATGTTATGTTGTCTTCCAACCATGATAGGTAAAAGCGTACATGCCTTGCGTGGTACCTGTCTGGCTCGTGGTGTCCCTTTCTATAGTAACCTTCAGATGCCACATATGTTGAGCTTCACATTTGTACGGGATGTCGCCGTCCTGAAATATGCTCTGTAATGGCTCATTTTAGAGACTCGCGGTATGACTTGCTTCCTGCCTGCATGTCTCATAACCATGATAGGAGCATAAGGGTATATGCCCCTTAAACCGATCAGCACCAGGTGCAGAACGTCCCTCGATCTGATAATGAACTCACTGGTAGGGAACCATTCGAACATCAAGTGGACCTGGTTCTCGGTCAAATTCAAAAAATTGCGCCCATTTTGTAGCATTTTCCGGTTGAGCAAACCTCTCTGGGGTGATGGAAGGCTATATGGTCATTCCATGCCATTCGTGGAAACTCTTGACGATATTGACCCCTTTGGAGATGCTCCAATAACCAAACCTGTAGTAGTAGATTACAACCCTCAAAGTGCTTGAACCCCTTTTAGCAGCGGTCTAAGTCTTGGTATATGTCTGCTATGATCATAGGGATAATGGTATATATTCGCCCCTCGATCCCCTCCATTAAGGTTTTGGCTACATAGCCAGTCTAGGAATTCTGTCTCTTTTGCTCAGAAATACTATCATACCCAAGAACTAAACGACGAACACAAAAACCCTGCGGTGAATATGACCCAAGGAAGTAATAGAGAATTAATCGTGGAAGATACGATAGGATTTTCAATGGCCGTATTGTTCATAGAGATTGTCAAAAGGTATGTAGGACTCTGTCAGGCACTCTAAATCATCGTTCCTTTTCAAACCCATCATTTTCAGGAATCCCCTAGCAGCACGGTTTTCTGGCACCAACAAACCTAGACTTTCCCAAGGTAATCCCGTAAAACCCCCTATCTCCTCCAAGAGGGGGGGGGGTCATTTTTATGTTGCCATAATGAACACAGACCTTTCTTTGTCCCAGAACATAGTGGCTGCTTCAATCAACATATTGTTCGGTTGGATATCCAGTAAAGAGGGTAAGTTTCGAGGACCCTCTTCACATGGTCTTTGTCACTTGGTGAAAGGTCTTCCCACCAATCCAGCAACAATAGTGGTATTCTTTGGACCATGCCGAACCTGGGGACTTCGTGCCTCATTTTCTGCAAAATAGACAAGGTTGGACCCTTTCCCCCTCCGGATTCAACTACTTATACATTAGTGATTAGCATATTGGCATTTATTTCTCCAAATTAATGCACAGATCGTGATCGCGCCCGTTGGGATTACAAGAACCCCGGTGGACTTTTGGATAAGGCTATCTTAAAGGGTTTTCATGCGGACAACATATTAACCCGACTAGGTTTGACCATGATGCATGTACAGTTATAATCAGAGTAGGGTTTCTATGGGGTTTTAGACTGGTACACTCAAGTGGACAACTTGAGGGGGAAAGGCACGGATCGACTAGTTTTACCACAAATAAGTCTTTCTGAATTTAGGGGGTGATATAAAATAGGAAGAGCGCAACCACTCATCAAGATTTTCTATAGGATTTGTATAGGCACGAGTGGAATATGATGTTGAGCATGATTATGCAACAATAAATAAGAAATAAAAGCATGTCGCCATGTATTTTCACGTTATAAAAGCGGTAAATACAACGATTATGATTGAGAAGCAGTTATAGAGGAAAACAAAAAGAAACATGTCAGTTTCATTTAAAAGAATAAATACTTGGGAAAGTAAACAATTAATTGCACATAAAGGGAAAGGGGAAGGGGTGCAGGTTTTAGAAAAATAAAGACAAATTCACAAAGCAGTTTGAAATGGTAAAAGTCTAGAAATTCCCAGCAGAGTCTCCATGCTATCGCACCCCCCTTTTTCCCTCTCCTTTCGGATCGGTCAGGGTTTTTGACGTTGTTGGGACAACTCATTTTCCTTTTGGGAAAAGGGATGTGAAGGACTTGAAGAGTGGCTACCTAGCAAATTAAGGTGCGTTAGGGCACCTATTAAGGATTGTAATAACACTAATTGAATAACCAGAGATTGGGAAAGGGCTTGAAATTACTCCAAGGGGAAGGTGTTAGGCACCCCTCAAAGTCCACAACTGTGGTTCCCGGCCAATAATTCATTTTAGCAAGTAGCAAATAAGCAGTCAAAGTATACACATGGAAACAAGTAATGGTTTTGAAAAGATTCGCAGTCTAGCACATATATGATAAGGGATAGGGGTGTTCTAAGTTGCTTATCCCATAGGATCACATCAATGCAATGCCCGGTAATCACTCCTTATTGAGGGGCTACACATGGCATTAGTGCACCGGCCATCATATCCATATCTACCCTTTACCCCACCCCTTAGCGATTATTAAGAAAGTTTATTTAGCGATCTCTACGCATGCTGTTACCCATCCCTTCTTAATGGTCCTGGAGGAATTTAGGCCCTCTAAGTATAGAGACAGGCCCCTAAGGTTTTAAAAGGATAAAATTCTAAGCGACATGCAAGAACAAATAAGACTAATCAGATAAATGCAGGAAAGCAGTTATGAGGCCCAAATTTACCTCCACAAGTAATGCACATAATCAGCACGTCTCAAACACAAACAAGAGGCAGTTTTATTAGACAGGATCCTAAGATAGGATATCTAAGTGAATGTCAATGCACAAAAATATGGAGCTTGATTTATAAACTCAATAGCAATGACGTAATCAGTTTGCCTACTTATTTTAAAACCTGTGTCTTCAAACAGTAAACACAATCAAGCAGTGTTCCATCTTTTAAAGAGATTGATTACCTAAGGCTTGACTAGGCGTGGGATTGTGCATAATAATTACCATAGTTGTTAAAAACCCGTTCAGAAGTTGTTTTACCTAAAAGCATGTTGTTCTAGGTGATACGATTATGCAGAGACTGTTACTAGTTTTATTAAGAGCAAGACAATCAGATCTGACATTGTTTCTACCTTTTTCGTGAGTCAGTAGTTAAACTAGGCATGATTAAGCAGATGCAAATAAAATCCTAGTGCAGGATATCTAATATGCGCATATAAATGCAGGATTGTTAAGACATCATTTCAAGATACACAGAATTCCTAAAGGCATGATTTCTAAAATGCAAAAAGAGTTGCAGGTGATGATTTTGAATGCACAAGAGTAACAACTTTTATGTTAACGTTGTTTATTGTCCTAGGAGCAGGATTTCTAAGCGATAAACATAAAGCATGGATGAGATATTGAAACAGTAGACATGAAATCCTAGGAACATGGTATCTAGTGCATGCTTGGCATGGTTTGAATGAACATGCTAGTCCTAAAACATGGATTCTAACACAGATAGAAACAACGTAAAGCTTAAAAAATGATTTCTACCTGATAATGTTAACAGAACTATATGGCTACCCTCCCCATTTCACTAGTCATCCCCAATATCTATTTACAAATAATTATTACAGATCAGTAGCTGAATGAATTACATAAATAATAAAATAATAAGTTAAAATGTAGGGAGCCTGAGCAGGTCCATATATACTAGGTGTTCATAACCTCAATTGTCAAAGTTTCATAGCCTTCCTCATTTCCGGGTGTGTCAGAGTTCGATAAGGACCTCAAGTATCTCGGGCAGTGCTCACACCCAGATTTCGTAACCAGAAGTGAGTAACTGCAGTGTGGAAGAGCCAGCCCCAGTGCATTAGAGTTCAGAGGGATCTCACAGGAATCCCAAAGAAGTCACACACTAGAGGGGCAGAACTTAAGGACCTAAGAGTAGACAGTAGAGTGAGAGTATTTGACATGCTTTTGAAAATGCTTTGGTATAAAATAGTGTTGAAAAGACTCAGTTTGAAGTTTATAAAAGTATGAAATGGTTTAGTAGTAAAATAGTTCGAACAAGAGTAGGGTAATTAAACAAACAGTAGATCAACAACAGAACATAACAGGTTCAGCAACACTCAAACAACAGTCCTTCACACAGGGGTAAGGAGGTTGGGGACAGACACAACACCCAAGGTGGGCACATAACAAGCATAAGCATAGAAGTCTTAAGGAATAACAGACAATATGTCATGGGTTCCAGAATTGCTAGTTGGAGACATGGTTGCATAGAATCAGAAGCGCTTGGGGACTTGTGGGATTGGGGATAATTAATGATGTAAACATAGTATAAGAGTATGAATTTCAGAACAAATAATAGAAGACATAGTGGCATCAAACAGAATTGAGCATATAGTCAGAACAACTTAAGGTAACAATTGCACAATAGGTGCATACCAGAACTAGGCACTCATAGACAAGCATTTAAAGCCAGAGTAAAGTCACAATGGAGACAGATTACACAGGAAGTAAACATGTTCATAAATAGGCTGATCCTAAAAGGGGTTAGAACATAACTAGTATACTAAGTAACACAAGTTGAACACATGTTGAGAAGCAAACAATAGACAGAAACAGATTAGTAAAATGATAAACTAAAGCAGTAAAACAAACACATTGATTTTGGAACTTGAATTTAAAATCAGAACATACCAGTAAGGAGAATAGACACAAAGAGTAGAACAAGAAAGTGCAATAATTAGCCTTGGCTTGCAGCCGGCTAATTCAGTAGCAATAGAAAGTAACAAAAGTAAGTAGAAGAGTTTTGAGTGTATGAGAGAGTTGTGAACTAATGTGAGTTCGTGTGTGTAGAAGACTGTCTAATGAGAGTAGAAGAGAGCAGTATATATAGTATATTAAAAGCTAGGTAAAATGAGGTAAGAGTCAAATTGTTTAATAATTATAGAACTCGGAATCAATTAGAGTTAAATCAGTCCAAGTCTTACCATAATCAAGGGAATCAGTTCAAATGGTAGAAAGACAGGTAAGGAAAGAAATCATATATAGCTGAAATTTAACATCTAAGGAATTAATTAAAAAACAGTACAAGTATAGAGCAGGTAATTAGGGCTAGGTTCATAAAATTCTAATTAAGAAAACAATATTAAGAGTCAGCAAATAATACAATCAGTCAAAAAGGCAAACAGTAATTTAAAAGTCATGAAAGAAACAGGGAAATAATCAGAAATAGGCATACATGTATCAACCCAGGAAATCAGGGGTTCAGAGAATCAAAGTAATACTAATTTTAAGGGAGATATTATAAACTTCCAAGAATAAACAAATAAACAGAGTAAAAACAGGCAGAACCAAATTAGAAACCCTAATGAGATGTTACCACGGTGAAAACCACAAACTACTCAAATTAATCGAAGCAAATTCATGAGAATCAAATATACAGACAGGTTCAGTGAACGAACAGTAAAGACGAACTCAGAACCCAAAACTAAAGCTTGAAAATTAGGGTATTTTAACAAAACTGATTGGGGTTAAAAAAAAAGCTTAACAAATTGATCAAACACATAAGAATCAAGGAATAACACTTAGAAAATCAGCAAGGATTGTTTTTGAAGAAAGGTATTAGAAACCCTAGTCATGAAGATGAAGAGACGCTTCGAAAAACATAAATGTTTTCATAGAAAAACAGTAAAATAACTCGAAATACTCTCAGGTCTGTTACAGATCTAAAGAGATAAGAGATAAAATTAGGGTTTTGAGAGGAATAAGCCAGAAATAGAGAGACCGTCTTAGAAATCCATAGGTTTAAGCTGAAAAATATGAAGATCTTACTCAATCGAGTCATGGTAGCCTGAGAATGGTGAGAATAGGCCCAGGGGTAAGTGAACGGTCACTGGTCCCTTGAGGACTTCAAGACAACATGAATCCCGACCATAGGAGGGGAGCCATTAGGCTAGGGGTGGTGGTGAGAACCAACATAATCAACAGTGAGCCAGCCATGGTTAGGAAGCTGGAGTTTGAGAGAGAGTGAGGGAGTGACGGCGGGTGAGGATGAGAGAATGAGAGGGGTTTGGGGAGTATAGGTTAGGTTAAATTAGGAAAGGTTAAATCCGGGCCGTTGATCAAAATTGATCAACGGCCAAGATTAAATCAACATTGGGCCGGGGAGATTTAGGAATTAGGCTTGGGGTCTATTGGGTCAGGTATAGTTAGGTGTTTGGGCTGGTCTAATTAGGCTAAAATTAAAATAGAATAGGCTATTTGTTAAATACTCAATTTAAATTAATTAAAATAATTTGTAAAATAGCTAATAATTATAAAAAATGAATTTCATGCATATAAAATAGTTTTAAATGATTATTTAGTATTTAAAAATACAAATGACTAATTTCTGGTAAAAAGTGCCAATTTGGCTATTTATGGAATAATTTGGTCTTAATAGAACCATAAATAATAAATTTAATCAAGAAATATTTTTGAAATTCTTATTGAATTTTGTAATTATTTATCGGAAATAAAATATTAAAAAATTATGAAAAAATACCAATTGTGCACTAGGATTCACCGGTATTGCATAAGGGCTCAAGCTTTTCTCCACCAATCCCCTTTTCATGAAGCTCATCCACTTGCTTTTTCAACATTTGTGTGTCCTCTTGCTCCAATAAGCCGCTTGGTTTTGGATTTGAAATTCTAGTACAAATTCAATTTAATGTTCAATTCACTTCAGAGGTGGTAATTCTTTAGGCAATTCATTGGGGAAGACCTCTTCAACAAACCCTGCAAGAGACTTTTAATAACACTAGGCAAATATTAGTAACATCACAACTGTTTAAAAGGAATTCTTTATGGACTATACAAATCATCACTTTTATTTTATCACTTCCCTTTAAATTGGTTTTTTTTTAAATGAAACAAATTTTATCCTAACCATTCGATGGAGGTGTCTTACTAGCATCTTCGGCCAATAAAGTCATTTTTCGTTGGCCGGAATTTTCAAGGCTCTCATTAGGCGGTAGTCATCACTTACTTTCTTCGATTACAATGGGAGTAGCACATGAGTTTTACTATTAGCCTCCATGGTATACGTGTTAGCTCAGCCACCGTGCCTAGCCCCGGAGTCGTATTGCTATGGTCTACCAAAAAGTAGGTGGCAAGCTTGTATTGGAACCACAAAATACATGATGTCATCGTGGTAAGATCCCACCTATAGTTTCACCTTCACTTGCTTGGTCACCTTCAGCTCACCACTTTCATTCAACCATTGGAGACAATAAGGCATATGATGCTTAAGAGTAGCTAGTTTTAATTGCTCATCCAAAGCCAAATTCGCACAACTACCTCCATCAATGATCAAAGAACATGTAACACTTTAAACTTTGAAGCTTGCATGGTATAGATGCTCTCTTTGATCAAGATTGTCATCTTAAGCCAGTGCCTTCATGAACTGTCTCACAACAAGAAACAAGTCCGAAGCATCTTCCACATCATTCCCTCTCCCTGGGGAATTTGGTCACCATCATCGTCATGACCATCATGACATTCATAATTATGATCATCTTTATTTTCCTCTTTAAGGGTTCCATCATCTCTTACGATTATCATCCTCCGGTTGGGACAATCCTTTATTATATCACCAAAACCCTTGCATTTGTGACACTGAATACCCGTAGAATTAGGAGGATTAGGTCTAGCAATGTTACCTCCCGTATGGAACCCGCCTTTAGGATTGATCGATTCCACTTGATATTTCACGATTGGGCTTCTCAAGTCTTGATTACCCTCATTATTTCGATCCTAAGTAGTTAGAGACATCCAAGTATCTGTGTCATTGCCCGAAGTAGAAGTAGCACCTTTGGATTTGAATAATTTATCTTCCCTGATACTTTTCTCTACCTCAACCTCCGAAAATTGAACCTCATCCATAGAATTATAAGTATAGAGTCTCATTTGAGAGAAGATATCTCTACTTAAGCCAGTTCAAAACTGGATGATGGTAAGTTTCTCTTCTTCGCCAAAATCGGTCTAGTGCCATATTTTATTGAACTCATCTCAGTAATCATCAACGGACTTAGTGCCTTGATTCAAAATATACTTTTGAGAAACTCTTGCTTGTACTCGTCGAAAGTATTTAGTTCTCGAAATGGCCTTGAATTCTTCCCAACCAGCTATCTCGGGAAGACCCACATTTCTTCTTCCTTTCTCAACGGATCCCACTAAGTAGAACAAAACCCCTTAAGGTGAGCAAAATCAAAGGAATCTCTCTTGTACCCTGACACATCGTTAACATTGAACTTCCGATGACAATCGATCAACAAATCTACATATTCTTTCGGTTATTACTTCCTTTGAAGTCGGGAAATCTGACCTTAATGTTGCTGATCCCTTGATCATCACCTTGGTTCTTTCAGCCTTGATCTTGATACCCTTGGTACCTTTGATACCTGTAGGTGCCGTAGAGACCATACTCTCGATCTTCACCTTGATTTCGTTCATTCCAAAACCCTTCATGGTGCACACCTTGATTACCTTGCCTTCAGAAAGGTCCTCTACATCGAATTTCATACCCATAGCCTTGATTATGGAACTCATTATATAACTCTTCTCCCCCAGCTTGGAAGTCTTCTTGGGTCACTTCATGATGTAGTGCACACATAGGAATTTGCATGGAAGGGACTCTTATATGTGGAGAAATATTTCTAGGTCGTTCCTCTTCAAGTTCCTTTCAGGTCGTACCTCTTGAATTTCTTCTAGTGGAGGAGTAGTACCACTAGAATGAGTCTGCTGGTTCCCTCTCCCCGTTGGTGAGAATCTAACATCATAGTATTCACACGACCTTTTTGATTTTTGAACTTAGCCTGTAACCTATGAAATTTGTTTTACAATACTAGGTGCTCTTTCCTTCTTTCTATATCCATGGCCTTCATTCATTTCATTACACTCGCACGAGTTAGTACCGCCATAATGTTCAAGTGTACCTACAATCAAAGATTAAAATATAGGATGAGTAAATATAATCACCTTACAATCACTGCATTACTTTTAAGGTAGAACTCAGTTCACTCTTTGTTTGGGTGTTTTGTGGTCACTCGTCAATGATATCCTTGGCTTCCTTTCCAATTACTAGGAAACCTACCAATAACTTAAGTTTACGAGAGCCAATCTTTCTTCATCTGGATTGAGTGATCTTATGTGAATCCACAACGGATGACTCTTAAAATTTGACGCACTTCAGTCAAACAAGATCAACAAGATTAAATGAGCAATGCTCAAAATGAACATACAATTCGTTAAACAACGAGAGGATTTCATAAACAACACCAATTTCATTACCATTAGTTAATTCATTTATAATTCCGAAAAACGTGTTATACATTCATAACTTAGAACTGGAAACATGTGATACATATACAAAATCAAGATACAGCCCACACTATATCTACAGAGCCTCTACAGATACAAAAGAGTAATATGATAGTGTCGGCAACAAGGTCCAGGCTATACATCAAAATGCTATACATAAAGAACAAAAGACACAAGACCCTGATATGAAGTGGGGCTCACCAAGTCAGCTGAGAAGAGGGTGTACCGTTATCACTAATCGATGTCGCCTGCCGTGGAACATCCTGCATCCATTAAAGATGCAGCACTCGACAAAAGGAACATTAGTACAAGCCTTTGAGAGTTTTGGATTGACTTCTTATGAGTGGTCCTGAGGGATATAGAGAGGTGATCATTGCCACAATCAATTTGTATTGCATTATCTGCTCTAGATACTTGATTGTTTACAGCCTTGTTGTTAATCTTTATTTTACTGAAGATTACATGCCTTGCGATGATTAGATCTAGTCTTCTTTGTCAAACACGCATCATATTTACACCATATTTACAAGCTCTATGTCTCGATATAGTAAGAAGTTAATCATCAAACTGGCTTCAATCGGTGTTGTTTGTGACCTCTACAAATACAAAATCTACTATTTGTTAAGATTATCTAATTTTAGCAAAAACGGTTTGGTGCCCACTGTAGGGTCCAAGCAATTGAATATTTGGTGTGAGTGTTGTTAGTTTCTAATTTATTTACTTTGTAATATGATGTTTTAGTTTTCTCCGAGCAAAAAATGGCAAGTCCAGCTTTAGAATCAAGTGTCTCCTTCACGTAATTGACCAGTGGAAATCTCTCGTCGGCAAGTTTCTCAAGAGATTCTAGATCCAAATAACACAGGGGCTCCACCACCAATGTGAAGTCACAACAATGACGAAGACAACATCGTAGATGCGGACAAAGACTTAGATGCAAATATGTTGATAGATGTAGTGGATTCACCATGCCACTCAGGCGTATGTTCTAGCACAAGTTTGACCATTTCCAACAAGTCTTAAATGGTGTTGTGAGTGCAAAAAGGCGGACTCTACCTTTCTTACCTCTTAACGACACTCAAGGAGGTTTTGCTGCGATGCGAAGGCATAACGATGATCAAAAGAACAATGTCAACATCGAACAAGAACTGGTGGCTTAGTGGCCAACGGTGTAAGCCGGGGTATAACTGGCCCTACTATCCAAAACTCATTTGAGGCTGTTATAAAGGCTATCAAGGAACATGGAGAATAGATAGGCCCGATGCCAGACAGTCCTCTTCTCGTGCAAGGGATCAACTAGAAAAAATTCATTGAGCAGCCTTCGAAACATAGTACAATGCAGACACATCCCAAAAGTTTTCAGGATGCATGACATCGAAAATTTTCAGGATGCCTGACGTGGCCTACTCAACAACGGTCAAAGGGAAAGATCTCGACAAAGACGAAATCGAGTCCGTACTGATGACGAAATTCGGAGAAACACTCTCTAAAGGTGCATTAACCTTGTACACGTTGTTACCCACAAACACTATCAGTTCTTCCGCGGAAATGGCCGATGATTTTGTGAAAGCTCATACTGGGGCCCGGAAGTTGGAGAAAAACATGGGAGACATCATGAAGATATGCTAGCTAGATGATGAAATGCTGTAGGGATTCATGTATCATTTCAAAGGGAAAGAATGACTCTCCCCAAAGTTAAATACCATTGGGAAATCGTTGCCTTGATGAATAACCTGAACGAAAATAGTTCACGGGCCTCCCGCAGGCTCAAGAAGCAAGCTAAATGAGTACCCTTCTTGTAGTTGGAGAGATTCTTATAATCGGTATAGCACCAAGATCCAGATTACAAATGATGACTCAATAATCCCTACATTCATTGACAGCCCAAGAATAAGAACCAGGAGTGAACTAAGACAGTATTAAAGTACCACAGAGTAGAAGGTAAAAGCCCGAGGAACCTCTTTAAATCACATCCCGGATGAGATCTCACTCGTTTAAAGATAAGCAGCCCCTCAGAAGATCCGTCGATCATCTGCCTCTCGGGATGATAGAAGATCAAGAAACAATGAATCCCATATACTGAAACTTCAACATTCACACCACACATATATTTAAGCACTAAAGGACATAAGAGACCCCCTCCGATGTCTAGCTCGTATAAGAAGAAACAACATTTGTGGTGTGCATTCCACAATGACAACGACCATACGACGGAGGAATGCAAGGCCCCTCGGTTGGAAGTTTTATACCCGTTGAGAAAAGGATACATCTGGGAACTAACTGGCAACAAGGGAAAACAAGCATACTCAAAGAATCGGAGCAAGGAGGAGCCACTCGGGGTACCCTCATTCTGGCAAATAGTCAATGTAAGTTTTGGAAGTGAAACTATTTACGGAGTATCAAACCAGGGACCAACAAATTTTCCAAACCATCCTTCTCAAACGTGAAACAAACCCGAGGTTCCTAGCTGGCGAAGAAATTTCTTTTAACGATGTCGACTCGAGTAACTTAACTTATCCTCACATTGATGTTTTAGTGATCAAACTCCGAGTTTCTGACAATGACGTTAAACGTGTTCAGGTTGACCAGGGAAGCACCGTAAATATCAGACACTCACGTGTAGTAAATAAGATAGAGCTAGAGGACCTGGTCATCCTGAAATCCACTTTACTCTCTGGATTTAACAACTTCAGTGAAATCTCTCAAGGCAAACTCACATTACAAAGTACCGTCAGAGACATTGTCACGACCCAAACCGATGGGCTGCGATGGGTGCCCGAGTCTTACCTCTCGAACAACCTTAAGCATGTGTTTAAGATATAAACATGAATAACACATGCGAGGTAAACCTGTCCAAAAGACATATGTACATATACATGCGAAATTATAGTGGGGCGAGCCGGCAAGGCTACTATAGACAACTACATACCCAAAACTGGAAGCCGACAAAGTCACATACTATCCAACTATACATAATTGTCTACAGACCTTTAATAAAAATACAATTGTACAAAGACAGGACTGAGCCACGTCATACCCATATATATATATATATACACACAAGCATATCGTACCAAAATCAAAAGCAGCTCCGGATCAAGTGGAGCACGCCAACTCTTGCTGATCAAGGATCCTAAGAAGGGGGATCGTCGACTTTCCTACCTGCACCTGTGGGCATGAAACGCAGGCCCCGGGAAACAGGGCATCAGTACGAATAATGTACTGAGTATGTAAGGCATGAAAATCAGTACATAAAAGACATAGATGAAACATGGAATAAAGGAATCCATCTGTAAGTCCGAATAACTTTGTAAATTCTGGAACATTTATAATGCCATGCACGTGCATATAAAGGTCGTGTCATGCATAGGTAATAGTGTACATAATATCATCAAGCATCTGAGGGCATCCCATCATATCGTCTCGACCACTATGGGCAACATCATCAACATATACCAACTGATAAGGTGGTGGTGCGTATATAACGCCATAACCTTTTTCCCATATCCCATATCCATATAATGTACAGATATACGCGTATATAACGCCATCTGGTCATGGGTCAATGTACATGTATAAATACATGAAATGCATAAGAAATACGTTGATAAAATTTTATCGGAATGCCATAAAATCAATATACCTATCGGCTAAACTTTATCAAATACGTATATTTCTGAGACCCATGAACGAAAGATATAATAATAATTCACATATGGAATCAAGAACACAAAGACCCCTCGTATTTCTATGAATAAAGTTGTTTATGAAAACTGTGTGTTTGCTCGTTTCTTCTGTATAAATTGGATCATGCCAAAAAGAAAGAAGGGATGGCCTTAACATACCTGGAGTAGGAAAAAATCTGTATAATATTCTTGAAAAAAGTTGCACCGTACTCCTTTTGAACCGCAAAATTTTACGTTGTTAAGGTGCTAATAATTTCTCGCTGGAATTGATTTGGTCGCAAGAATTTTTGTTGGAAGCTCGTTAGATTTAAGTTTTAGCGTCTTTTTCTTAGGAATTTTGAATTAGGAAGAAAGGGTGTACACATGAAATCAAATGAAACCAAACTTTGTATAAAAGAAACCAAACTTATAATATCTTACACTTACTTACACGTAAGTGTCTTATTACTTTAGATAGCCACTAAGCCAATATGACTAAGAGTCATAGGTCTTAGTAGTGGATTAATGCCACGTGGGGGTTGGATGGAATTATTTATCTTTATCTACTTATTAGGTAATTAGGTAATGTTCTGTTACCCGATAATTAATCAATTATCTGCATAATTAAGAATTATCTCAAATTACTTAAAATACTACTCATTTTTAATATACTTTATACATCATACTATCATGGTCATATGGTACCTTGTATGGTACTAGTCCATAAGTATCGGGTATTTTAGCTCGGACCGTATTTCATCCCAAATCGGCAACCTTCAACGAAACTCATTATTTTAATTCGTGTACCCTTTATCTTTCATGGCACTTACCTATTGCTTGTTATAATTAGCATAAATAGGTTAACCTCAAGATAATCTCATCCCCGAATCTATGTCAATTAACTGAAGACGAAACTTTTAACGTACGAAAATGCGAGATGTAACACGGACGATCTAGAAAAAATATTATTATCACCTCGTTTTAATTTATTTGCTTTTTTGGCTTTAAAATCGACCATATGCTTTCTCAACTCTTATTTTTTTTAATGAGGGCTTTGTTGTCTTTTACTATTCCCGTGAAGTGCCTTCGTTCCTTCTTCAACAGTTCATCCTTTTGAAGGTTGTCATCCCTGATTCACTGCAACTATTCATCCTTCTGATAAGCACGAGATGACATCTCAAGAAGATCTTTCTTAGATTGTTCGAGGTCAATATTGACCTTGTGGAGATTCTATGAAAGCTGAGCGTTCTTGGATTGGAGGTTAGATTTTGTAGTCGAGAAACATGCCATTTATACCGGCGCTCAGACTCTTTGTGGCGGCTCTCTTGAAATTTCTTCTCCGAAGCCTAGAGTTTGGATCAAGGCCATCATATTCGGGCCAGAGCACTATGAGATTTTGTAATGTATCTTTATGCCAAGATTTAACTTGGCCAACTGGGATTTGAGGGAATTCTTTTTCCCCAAGCAACTTAATTACTTATGTTCTCTCACCCTGTTCTTTTTGCAAGCTTGCGATATGATACGCGGAAACCTTGAAAAAAAGGAAAACAAAAGTTATGCAACTCAATCAACGCAAATTGAAAAAATGCAAACATGTAAGAAATGTGTGTACGGTATGTGAAGGATCACATCAGTATGTGATGTTTTAGACGTCAATACCATACAAGAAGATAGATTAAATTGTGTGGTACCCAATTTTCGAGTGCTGTCTCTCTTCTTGGTGTTCCAACTACTACTGTTGCGGAATAATAAAAGCAGTAAAGTAAAACCACAGAGATTTTTACGTGGAAAACACCTGGCTCAAAAGGTGAAAAAAACACGACCTACTCCTCAGTAGGATTTGCTCAAACTCTTCACTAAAACTCTAAGCCAAACGGACTTACAAAATAAACTCTTTTGTAATCCTAAGGATTAACTATAACCCTTTGTAGTAACTAGCCCTTAGCTGATTTCTACACACCTCAAGTTAACTCTAACTTGATCAATACATACCTATTACAATTGCTTCTATGAAAGCTGAAAAGATACAATATTAAAACTCCTACTACAATCAACTAGACTCAATAATCAATCTGATGAAACTGGTTCTTCTAGTTGAACTATAGCCTTTGAATCGCACAGTAATTTTGCTTGCAAAATATCTGGGAATTTTGCTTTCAGATCTTGATTTACTTCTGCACTTGTGCGTTCTCCTTTCATGCAAGAATACTTCAATTATTTATAAAGTCAGTTGATTTCTGGTCCGACTCTACATGGGAGAACAAGTTCTTATCAAACTCAGCTTCCTTCCTTCGTTTCTGTCCTTGTTGAATTCGACTTCTATTTTTTCGTCAATTTGCAACCTTTTCGCATTAGAAGATACTCTTCTTGTTTATTGATACTTCATATTCAAAACATCTCCTAAGCATATACGGTTCATATGCCAGCTTGCCAGATCATGATGTGTGCTCTGATGGACCTTTTTCAACTAGTCAGTCTTTTGTCAATCTTCAAAACTATGCAGTAGCATGGGTCAACAAATTCCCCATTTTTGATGATGACAAACTTTGTGCTTCTCCTTGTATACAACTCAAAGAACTTTGTATGGTTTTAAGCATTTATCATAGAGAAATCAGGTTCATTAGGTTATAAATATCACTTGAAATATAAAAGTACTTTTTTCTTCCCCCTTTTGGCATCATCGAAAAGTTTGCAAAATGATAAACTCACCAGTGTTGTTAATAATTACTCATGGCCATTGAGGCTACTGCAGGTGTAAACATGATTAATCATCATAAGAACCAATAAATGTAAGCTATCTAAGAAATTGAGACAAGTCAATAACAAAACAGCAAAAATTCATTGATTAGGAACGTACATCAAACACCATACAAACAAAATAAAAACAACCCTAACCATGAGCAAAATAGAATAAAAATGAAATAAGCATAACAACTGGTCTAAAGAGGGGTTTTGGAAGCTCTGGACAGACTAAGGATGGGAAGGTGCAGAGGAGGTTGTGGTCTTGGATTGTAGAAGAGAAAGCATCTGATTAAGAACACCCTCGTTCTTTTCCTTCTCTTTTGCTAATTCAGCCCTGAGAGCATCCCGCTCAGCTTCAACCTCAATCAAACGAGACTTCAAACGAAGGATTTCCATATCCTTGATCTCGCTTTCCTGCACCAGAGTTCTAACTTTGCTGTTGACAGGCTGCTTCCTAGATGAACCAGGTTCATCTACAGGAACATTGACAGTATAATTGCAAGTCAGCAAAGTATCCTTCCCAAAATAGTCCTTGACAGTAGCCATCTCTGCCTTTTTCACAGGAATATCAAAATGAGCAAGCACAGCTTTCAGAATAAAGCCATATGGAATCGCATGTGCTTTTTTCCATTCACAACTCTATCCAAGAGTTGGATGATGAAGGCTGGCCAATTTATCTGCTTACCGCTAAACAAACATTCCAACAAAGTCAGATCCATATAGTTGGCTATGTGCCTTCTTTCTTGTCTTGGCAGCAAGAACTTGCTGACAAACTCGAAGAGCAACTTGTGTTGTGGCTTCATTTCACTTTTGTAAACTGGCCTGGGTTCAATTTCCCTTTCATTTTCACTGAAGAATCTGGTAATATTGATTGTTGAGGCCATCCCGTCCAAACTAGGCCATTTTTGCCTCGTGTAATCCTCGTAGCCCTCAGCAGGAATTTGCAGAATTTCTCCCAGTTCTTTAGCATCAAAGGAGACTTGAATTCCTTTGACTGTGGTAGTGACCCTACCGTCTTTGACCACTGCATTACCCATGAATTCCACCAGTTTAGATCTAGCCAACCTTCCTTCAATATGATGAACCATGTTCTTCCACCCCTGAACATCCAGTGTGTCCAGCAGGTATCTCATCCCAGGTTCCTCAAGATCCTTCACCAACTTTCCCTTCAGAATGTTCTTTTACCAAACAAGGTGATTCTGTCAGTAGTCATCTCACCAACTTCCCCCTCATCTTCTCCACTCCACTCTCTATCATCATCTTTTTCAACAACCTTCACCTTTCTTGCTTTGGACCTGGTCCTTTTAACAGATTTTGTGAGTGCGGCAGACACTATAGCTGACTTCTTCGAAGAAGCCTTAGCCCTTTTTGATTTTGGTGCCTTAAACCACAACAGGAGCAGTCTGCTCCTCATGATGTACCAGGTCCATCGTATCCTCTTCAACCACAACAGTCTCCACGGGTTCTCCTACTTTAGCCTTTCCCTTTGCAACTCTTTTTTTCTTGCTCTCAAGCAAAGCCTTCACAAACAGTTCTTCTTCCTCTCTCACAGCACTACATGTAGCACGCACCTTAGGAACAGGAGCCTCAGTAGCTACAGAAGTTTTTCTCTTCTTAGAGGGAACTGGGTTAGTAGCCTTCTTGGACTTTTGAGTCCTCATTTTCTTGGGGTTATAGGAATCCCCCAGTTTCCTTATCCTTTCAGCCAATGTTTCATCCCCAGATGAACCAGGTTCATCTACTCCTTTCTTTAAGCTTGATAGACCTGCCGCTGCTTCCTCGACTACAGTTTCCCCTAACTCTGTGACATCTTATCCATCCTTCTCAGGAATGGGACCACAAATAGTCAATGTAGTACCATCCTCCCCAAATCCCTTTCCCTCATGAACTTTTCCTTTTTCCTATTTTCTTTGCCTACTAGGAACTTCAACATCCACTACTGACCCAACCAGAACAAACATGTTCTCAGCATTAGCAGACTCAGAAATTGCATCAAGATTACCTTGTTCAGAATTTGATGAACCAGGTGTTTTATCATCGTTGGCTGATTTAAAGGATTCACTTGATGATGCTAACTTATTATCCTTTTCAGCCTGCAGAATATCCTCCAAGAATTTTGCACGTGACCCAGAAGCCACTGATTTTCTGGAAAGAACCTTTACACGACGACCAGGAGGGGCTGGGTTAGGGTTAGATGTGGGTTTTGGAACAGGAGGGTTTTCAGGAGTTGAAGTTTTTTCTGAAAATTGAGAACTGTATACCGATGGAGAATTTGAATCTGATTCATAGTTCCCTCCATCGTAATCACGATTTGGTGATGAAAATGATGAAGCAGATGGTGGTGAAGACATGATTATGGGTGAAGTTTAGGAAGAAAAGAAAGAGTGATCAATTTTTTGGGTTTGAAGACTAATGATCTAGCTTCGACGGTTACTTTATGAAGAGGAGAGTAATGATGACCCTTATATAAGATATGGCTATTAATTATACAATGGGTATAAAATTTATTCAAGTGGAAGTCTAATAGTTGTAGGAGTGTCATTGATTTGACGATTAAGAGTTCCCTACTTCTAGGCTAATTGAGTACTGATGTGACTTCTTGGAACGGGTTCATTTAGGGATTAGTACAAGGACTTTGAAATGAACCAAATATAGATAGAATCCTGCTCATGTGTGACTGTAATTAGTTCAATAATTATATGGAGATGAGCACGTATCTTGTCAGTCAGATGAACCAGCAGAGATGAACCAGGTCCATCGTGTTGAAGTCCTTAATTTGCCTCAATTTACAAAGATAGAGAAACAACATTATCAACCAAAGAATCATATTAATACATGGCAAGAGAGTATGACAGTAATTCATGATGCTGAGCAATGATTAGACTGGTTGATTATCTATGGTAGTGTTTCTAGCCCAAAAGAAAATTCATTTTTTTCAATCAGGTGATTTTAATCATCCCTAATTCAAGCCTGTTTCTCTCAAAATGCTCCCTACTCAGTGCTTTAGTAAAGATATCTGCAATTTGTTGATCAGTAGCACAAAATTCAATTGAGATCATTCCTTTTTCATAGTTATCCCTTGGGAAGTGGTGCCTAACATCTATGTGCTTAGTTCTCTTATGATAAACCGGGTTCTTTGTCATACTAATGGCACTAGTGATATCACAGAAAATAGGAATGCATCCCACATCTATACCAAAGTCCATGAGTTGTTGCTTGATCCATAGCAACTGAGCACA
>ML397302.1:0-22069 GCA_005239525.1 Nicotiana knightiana | reverse complement strand
GCTGAACACAATATCAGGTCTGCTGGCAGTGAGATATAATAGAGACTCAATCATCCATCTGTATAGCTTCTGATCAACAGATGAACCAAGTTCATCCACATCCAATTTTGTAGCTGTGGCTATGGGAGTGTTTATTTCCTTTGAGTCTTCCATTTTAAATTTCTTGAGCAATTCTTTCACGTACTTTTGTTGTTGGATCATTGTTCCATTTGAGTTTTGCTTAATTTGCAAGCCTAAGAAAAAGTTTAGCTCACCCATCATACTTATCTCAAACTCACTCCCCATTAGCATAGCAAATTCCTTGCTCAATTTTTCAGAAGTCGCTCCAAATATGATATCATCCACATATATTTGTACAACCAGAAGATCCTTACCTTTTTCCCTTAAGAACAAGGTACTATCAATTTTGCCTCGTTTGTACCCATGTTCTAGCAGGAATTTTGATAATCTTTCGTACCATGCTCTTGGTGCCTGTTTGAGACCATATAGAGCCTTGTTGAGTTTGTATACGTGGTCAGGTGACTCCTTGATTTCAAAACCTGGAGGCTACTTGACAAATACATCTTCCTTCAGATAGCCATTTAGAAAGGAACTCTTAACATCCATCTGATAAAGAGTGAATTCTATGTGTGCAGCAAATGCTATATGAAGTTTGATTGCCTCCAGTCTTGCCACAGGGGCAAAGGTCTTATCATTGTCAATTCCTTCTTCTTGACTATNGAGCTTGTTCCTGAAGACCCACTTGGTGCCAATTACAGATCTATCCAATGGCCTGGGTACCAAGTGTCATACTTGACTTCTTTCAAACTGATTTAGCTCTTCTTGCATGGCGTTTACCCAACCAGCATCTTGTAGGGCTTCCCCAATGTTCTTTGGTTCGATCATGGATAAAAAGGCATCAAATACACACAGATTTTTCAAGGATGATCTTGTCTTGATTCCAGATGCCAAATCTGTTATGATGTTCTCAAGAGGGTGAGAACTCTGATATCTGTGTGGCTTAAGTACCAGTTGTTCATTCCTAGAAGATTCCATGATGTATTGTTGCTGTAGAGTAGGATCAGGGCCAGGTTGCATACGTTGAGTTCCCCCTGTCATGATGCTTAGGGTAGTTGAACCTGGTCCATCACTTGTTCCCCCTTTCATGCTTGATTCAGTGTGATCACTTCTTCTTACCAGTCCAAGAATGTTAGTTTCATCAAAGACAACATGTATACTTTCTTCTACACACATAGTTCTTTTATTATACACTTTATAAGCTTTACTATGTGATGATATCCTAAGAATACTCCCTCATCACTTCTGGGGTCAAATTTTCCTAGGGAATCTTTGCCATTATTGTGTACAAAACACTTGCATCCAAAAGCCTTAAAGTGGGATATGTTGGCCTTTCTCCTTTTAAGTAATTCATAGGGAGTTTTTTCTACTAGAGGTCTAGTCATGCATCTATCGATTATGTAGCAAGCAGTATTTATTGCTTCAGCCCAGAAGCTGTGAGGTAGTTTGCTAGATAGGAGCATGGTTCTTGCCATGTCTTCAAGAGTTCTGGTTTTCCTTTCCACAACCCCATTTTGCTGTGGGGTTCTAGGAGCAGAAAAGTTATGATTAACACCATGTTCATCACAGAACTCAGCAAACTTAGCATTCTCAAATTCAGTACCATGGTCAGATCTTATTGATGCCAGTTGATGTCCTAATTGATTTTGAGTTTTCTTGACAAATGAGGTGAACATATCAAATGCTTCATCCTCAGATGCCAGGAATAAGGTCCAAGTGAACCTTGAATAATCATCAACTAGCACCATCACGTATCTCTTAGCACCTCTACTCTGAGTTCTCATAGGACAACATAAATCCATATGAACCAGTTCCAACGTCCTGATGGTACTGACTATTTTCTTACTTTTGAAAGAGGACCTTACCTGCTTCCCCCTGGCACATGCCTCACAAACTTTGTCCTCCTTGAACTTAATGTTAGGAAGTCCTACCACTAAGTCCTTAGAGACTAGTTTGTTAAGCTGAGTTAGACTCGCATGACCAAGTCGTTTGTGCCACAGGAGGGGATCACTGTCTAACACACTTAGGCAAGTGAGTTTTATTTTCAACAGTGTGGACAAGTCTATGACATATATGTTATTCATTCTTTTCCCTGCAAAACAATCTTGTCAGTAAGCAGGTTAATCACAAAACATTTTGTGGAAGTAAAAGCAACCAGGTTACCTCTGTCACACAGTTGTGATACACTGATCAGGCTATATTTCAAGCCATCTATTAGATACACATGTTCAATGGATCGTGTGTCATCCTTACCTACCTTACCAACCCCAATGATTTCACCTTTCTTTCCGTTTCCAAAGGAGACATTTCCTCCTTTGAGACTTTCAAGTGAAAGGAACTGTTCCATGTTCCCAGTCATATGCTTTGAGCAGCCACTATCCAAATACCAAATTTGGCTTCCTCCTCTCACTTGAACCTACAAAAGAATCAGCGGTTAGTTTTAAGAACCCAAACTAGTTTGGGTCCTTTTCTATGAGAGAATGGATGAATTAATTTTTCCTGGCCCAATTTGGTAGCCACTTTTTCCCTTTTACAAACCTCTCATTTTTTCGACTGGCCTGCTCTTTTGCAATACACTCATATTTGTAGTGTCTAGTCTTACCACAATGGGTGCAGATTTTATTCTCAGGGAGAGTGAGGTACTTGCTTTTGGGATCCCACTTGGGCAATTGACTTCCAAAGCCAATCCCTCTCCTGTTGCTACTATGATTCTCTTGAAGTCATATCAGGGCGTCAGAGGATTTATTCCATTTACAGGTTCGATCTAATTCATGTTTGACATTGCCAAGTTGTTCATTAAGAGTTCTTATTTGTTCGTCCTTGGCATACATCTTATCTTTTAATTTTCCTATGTTTTCTTCTAACATGATATGAGAATGATCAACAACCTTTTTACTTGATCCTAGCTTTAGCTTTAAGTTTTCAGATTTTAGTTCTAGAATCTTAGTTTCAAGAGGATGAACCTGGTAACAAGTCAGTGTTTTTCTTTTCAGATTCACTGACTCTGGTTTCCAGGTTTATGCATTTTGCTTTTAGCATTGCACATTCTTTAGATAGTTGATCCTTTCTCTTTGGTTGTTTCCTCAGAATCATCTATGAAATCAAGTAACAACTCAGAGAGTTTTTCCTTAGATGGGAACTTTACTTTATTTTAAGATGAGAGATACTTACCTCTGGTTCTTCATGTGATTCCTTGTCAGATTCTCCAATTTCCATGAGCGCCTGATCTTCAGTCTCCCCATCTTCTGATTCTTCATCTGAACTTTCCCCCCAAGCAACAACCATAGCCTTTGTTGTGTTTGTCTTGGGTTGAACCTGTTCCTTCCTCCTGTTCCTTCTCTCATATCTTTCCTTTTTCCACTCTACTTCCCACTGAGGACAGTTTTTAATGAGATGGTCAGTCTTACCACATTTATAGCGTCCCTCGTTTGTTGGTTGGTCTTTCTGGAGCCTTTGCTTTGTTGTAGCTTCCTCCTCTAGAGATGACTTTCTTCCTCATGAGAAAGTTTTTGAATTCTTTGGTAATCATGACCATCTCATCATCTTCCAGATCTGCTCCCTCAGTGATTTTTAGGGCTAGACTCCTCTCCTTCTTTGGACCATCCATCTTCATTGTCTGCCTTCTCAGTTCATAGGCAGTGAGGTTTCCAATTAGCTCATCCAATCTGAGGGTTGCCATATTTTTAGATTCCTGGATAGTAGTGATTTTGCTTTCCCAAGAAATAGGCAAGACCCTTGTTAGGACCTTCTCAGCCTTGTCCTCTTCAAGAATGATTCTTCCAAGAGACTTCAATTCATTAGTCAAGGTTGTGAACCTTGTGTACATCTCTTGAATAGTCTCTCCTTCTTTCATAGTGAAGTTTTCATACTGAGATTATAGTAGAGTACCTCTTGAACTTTTTATCAAAGGTGTTCCTTCATGGGATACTTGCAAGGTGTCCCAAATCTCTTTGGCAGTGGTGCAACTTTGGATTCTGTTGTACTTGTCTGGACCTAGTCCACATACTAGCCACTTTTTGGCCTTTGCTGTTGATTGACCTTTCCAATTTCCAGGTGGTGCACTCATCTTGATCTTCTCCAAGGTGTTAGCCTTTCGAGGATAACCTGCTATGATACCAATTGATGTTTTAGACGTCAATACCACACAAGAAGATAGATTAAATTGTGTGGTACCCAATTTTTGAGTGTTGCCTCTCTAGAAGAACCTGGTTCTTCTTGGTGTTCCAACGACTACTGTTGCAGAATAATAAAAGCAGTAAAGTAAAAACACAGAGATTTTTACGTGGAAAACACTTGGCTCAAAAGGTGAAAAAAAACACGACCTACTCTGNATGTACCTATTACAATTGCTTCTATGAAAGCTGAAAAGATACAATATTAAAACTTCTACTACAATCAACTAGACTCAATAATCAATCTGATGAAACTGGTTCTTCTAGTTTAACTGTAGCCTTTGAATCGCACAGTAATTCTGATTGCAAAATAATTGGAAATTTTTCTTTCACTTCTGCACTTGTGCGTTCTCCTTTCAGCAAGAATACTTCAATTATTTATAAAGTGAGTTGATTTCTGGTCTGACTCTACGTGGGAGAACAAGTTCTTATCAAACTCAACTTCCTTCCTTCGTTTCTGTCCTTGCTGAATTCGACTTCTATTCTTTCATCAATTTGTAACTTTTTCGCATTAGAAGATACTCTTCTTGTTCATTAATACTTCATATTCAAAACATCTCCTAAGCATATACGGTTCATGTGCCAGCTCATCAGTTCACGATGTGTGCTCTGATGGACCTGGTTCAACTGGTCAGCCTTTTGTCAATCTTCAAAACTATGCAGTGACATGGGCGAATAGTATGTAAGCATACTATTATGTTTCCCAATAAGGTCAGTGCAGAAATGGGTAAAAGCATGGGGATGAAAAAAAAGACTTATATCATCCAAGATGAAGATCATCCAACAAGTCTTGCCAATAATGGAAGGTCAAGGAACTGTCACCACATGATGATGACAGACCGAAATCCGGAAGTTAGGAGTGTTCTTTTCAATTAGGACTAGGTTGCTAAGAATAGTTCCATAGTCGCCGGATCTTTACTCTTCAATTTTGCAACCTTCCTGCCCGAAGTAAAGTCGTCAATCTTAGCCGCCTCGTATTCATCATCATCCTTCCTATTGAAAACGGAAAATAGGGAGCTTATCTCCTCCAACACAATCTATCTCTCCCTCTTGAGGAGAGAAAGACTTAGTTTTGACAGTCACCTTGGACTCCGGAGTGAAGAAGTCCATACGTTTTGCTTTCACACCAGAAGTTGGATCCTCTGGGACTTCGTTTTCAATACTTTCTTGTTGAAGTTAGGGAGAAGATCTTTTCAGCAACTCCCTTCTTCATCCTCTGCCTATACACTATTCACGATCTTAACGTTTCCTCTTCCTCCTCTAGATTAAAACCTCAGTATCCTTAACGCTATTTCTTTTGTCTAGGGGTGCCAGAATATCTTGTTGAGACCCACTACGAAAAAGTTATTCATCATTTTTTAATACCCGCATCTTAGGGGCCAAGAGCTTCTTGGCTGGCTACTTACCCGTTTTCTTATATTTTGCTACATGAACAGACATTTGATTCAAACTAGTTCTTTCTAAGGACTTCTAGAGTAAAAATCACTAAAATATTTATTCAACCACCTCCCAAGATCTTGATCACAACCACCAAGTACATTACCAACTTCCATAATTAAAAATATAAAAATTAAATAGGCATCACGTTAAATTGTAGGTTTGAACTTAAAAGTGTTATTTCTGTAGCTTTAGGGCTTCTTTAAGAAATATCAAAATACAACATAGGATATGAAGAGTAACCGAAATATATTTTTCAACGAGAATTCTTTTTATCAGCAGTGGAATTCACTGTTGGGATAGGGTGGGGTGTAGAAAAAGATTAAAAACTTAGGAGAGGGGAAAAAGGAGGATTATTTCCAAATATAGCTCAAAACTTGACAGGAAATTTAAGCGAGAGGCTAGATTAAAAACCGAAAAAGGGAAAGAAGGAGGATGAAGTACTGTCAATCTTCATTGTCGTTTCAAACGTTATCCATGTTGGCCCATGTCACTGAATGAGTTTTGAAGATTGACAAATATTGACAAGTTGAACCAGGTCCATCAAAGCATACACACCTGAACGGAGCAGTTGGCATAAGAATCGTACAAACATAAGAGATATTAGTTGTGAGCATGTGATTTTTTCACCCACCATATACTCCTACAAAATTCAATAAAATAAATTAATTTCACAAATTTTCGTTGAATTTTAGTGTTAATTGTGAATTTATTTTGCATTTCATATTCATAATTAATCCTTTAAAATTATTTAAACTTGCGAAATTAGGCGCATCATTATTATCAAGGAATTATATATTCATTATTTGTAATTAATTGAATAAAATCACAAAGTGGATGATGATTATTTGATGTAATGTAGTTTTAATAACTAATTGCTAAATTTAGTCATTTTTCCGAACAAATTGTGAAAATTGATTTTTTCTTTTAAAATATATGAGTGTCAAAATTAATTATTTCACCCTTAATTTATTTACCAATCAATCTCTAATTAGACTGAATTAGAATTAATTTACATTTGTGTGGAGTTTTAAGTTAATTTAAATTAATTAAGTAGTTTAGTTTAATTTATAAAGAGAATTAAATCGGACCTGGGCCAAAACTACCTAGGCCCAATCCCCTCTCTACACACAAACTCCACCCAGGCCCAAACAATTAAACACGGCCAACCCAGACAACCTAAACGACTCCGTTTACCTCTCCCCATCCCAGCCGTTAGATCATTTTTTATCCAACGACTCACAACTCCACACCCCCTCCACTATAAAAATGTCCAAACGACTCAAGGAACCCTAGCCGCCCTAGGTTTCCACCGCCTTCCGCCACCGGAAATCGTCTACTGGTGGCGGACCATCTCCAAACCACCCCAACCTTTCACCCAACAACCCTCTCCTCACCCTTGATCACCTCTCGTCATTGATTCCACCAAAATCCTACCCAAAATCACCTGATTTCAGATCTAAAAATCTGAAAAACTTAAAATGCTACAACGGCAGACCACCTCCAAACGACCCCAAATTTTAACCAGATGACCTTCATCCTCCCCTCAACCCCTTCCTTCCATTAGTTTCCTCAAAACTCCACTCAATCTCCATTTATTTCAGATCTAAAAGAAACACTAAAACCCTAGTTTCTTATGAATGTTGTTTCAAGGAGTTCTAATGGCCCATACCTGCATGAGTCGCTAGCTCTTGATGAGAGCTATCGATTCATGCGGGTTTGGACTATTTTTAAACCCTCGGGAATCCGGCCAAGGTCTGGCGATTCCATTTTTTTCGACCAAACCCTTTAATGGGTATCCCCTTTTCCTTTTTATATGTATTATTTATTTTTCTGTTTCTTTTCTGATAGTATGAAAACTATGAACATGCTAATCACTATTTTTGGCATCACTGATTTGATTCGAGTCCAAACATGCTGATAATAATCATGCTTCAGTTAGTGTGCATTTAATAATATACATGTTTTTGGTTTAGGTTTTTTTTTATCACTATTCTTCGTGCATATATGATTGTTTCTGCCTCTTTTCTTTCTTGTTAGTTTTATTTCCTCTGGCTAGGCTAGATTTTGATTCTTGTTGTCATGTGTGCCAGTCAGGTTAACACTTTGGAATGATAATCGTTTGTTAGAATTAGTTGTCCTATTAATCATCAGTTAAAAGTTCTCTAGATTTTAATCATAGTTTGTTGATTAATCATCGATTAATTATGATTCCCTTTTGATTTTGTTTGAATTATTTGACTCTTTTCCTTAATCCATTTCTGATTTGTCAAACTGATTTTGAATTGGGGATTCACACCTGAGTTGTTAATTCATCTATTCTGATTTTAGCATATGTCTGCTCATTGTTGGTCTTTTCTTGAGATCAATTGATTAAGTAAAGAGTAATTAGGGACTGATTTGGTTAAGATAATAAAAGAACCAGCCACATTTAGATTTAAATTGAATCAAACAAAAAATCAGTTAACCTAAGTTCAAAGGACTAAACTAATTGTCTTAAATTAAAACTAGAATTAATACCTAATAATGAAATTAACCTGAACCTAGTTAACTAGTAAGTATGGTTGGAAACTAACTCTAAGGACCTAAACTAACTAACCTAGAACCTTCAAATAGCTCACCTGAAATCAAAGATTGATTAGTGAGTTAATCATCTCAATTAGGCAACATTTAATAAGCTAATTACATACTAAGCTGAGAGTTAATTAATTGAAACCTTCACTAATGGTTAATTAAGTTGATCACTCAATTAGGTTGATTAAGTATAATGACTCAAATCGAGTTAATCACAATTAGGTTTAAATCTAAAATAATTCACCAAACCTTAAAGAATCAAGATTAGTTTTAATTAAGCCAAGTAAACTAGCATCAAGCTAATAATACTTATCAGTCCTAGTTAACTAAGGAACCTGACTGGGTTTAGGTAACTAGAGTTAAATAATAACCCAAGTAAGTTTAACCTTGATTACCCAATGGTAAATTCAAGGACTCCAAGGGGTACATTAGGTAACTCAGTTTAGGAAATCAGGCTCTTAAGGTTATAAAGGTATTTTCTAAAGAGGAAAGTTCTAGAATAGGGGCAACTGTCCCAAAGATAGGGTTGACAGCTGCCCTATGTACCATTGAGTGTTGTTTTTCAGCTTTTGATAGGGAATATTCCAAAGAATATCCCATCCTTGAGGTCCCTATAAATAGACTCTCTTTATACATATTCTGGACCTTTTTTTGGACAAAAACTTCTTTTACAGACTGAAATTTTTACACTGAAGAAGCACTATCTCATATTCTGAAATTTCTTTTTCTGAAGATTGAACTTACTATCCTTGCTCACTAAAAAATGATTTCCAACCTTATGAAAATGGCTCTTGTTTGTTTGGTGATTTGATTCTCAAAGATTTCTTGCATACACTCTCAAATTCTAGGGCTGGTTTTTCTATTGCTGCTACTAGTTTTTCTGGTTAATCTTTTGGTTGCTGCTGATCTTCCCTCTTTATTTGTTGTATTGATGTTACCTGACCTTTATTTGGTCAGGACATTTGGGTTGATTTTCTCTTCAAATGGTATGTAATTTTTGATATTATTGAAAGACTCAAAAAATGTGAATTCCACCTTCCTCTTTGCTTGAACTTGTCTCCTTCTATAGCTTGAGTTTTTGTTAATTTTTCCCCTCTCTCTAATCTGGTATGAAATCTGAAAGCATGACTGATTAATACGTTGATAATAAAATCTGAATATGTATGTCTATATTCCTGAAATCAGAATATATTTTGTAGTAGATTTCATCTTTGTGTTTATTTCTTAGTCTATTAGTAAAGTAAATTGCATTAAGATAGATGAATTTGACCTTTCAATGGTCAAATTCACCCTATAATAGTGCACAAAACAGTAGTATAGATAGCTGAAATTCACCCTCAAAAGGGAACAAAGTATGTAGTTAAAAGGGCATTAGAGTTGAGAAATCTGAACCTCTGAATGGTCACGTTCATCCTCCGAAATGCCTAAATAAGCAAGTCTCTAAATGGTTTGGAATTATGTTAAGTTAGCACTAGGGTAGATGAATCTGACTTCCTAATAGTCAAATTCACCCTATAGTAGTACATAAACAGTAGTTTAGCTTGTTGAAAATTATCCTTCAAAGGATATAAGTGTGTAATTAGGAGGAGCCTTAAGGAAGCGAATCCGAAATCACAAAATAGTCGGATTCACTCCTCAATGTGCCGAGAGTGGTCAAAATATTTGACTAAAAGTTAGCTTGAATGAGGATGACTATCAATAGTCTCAACAAAATAGCCTCAGTGGATTTAAATCTGACTCCTCTCCATGGTCAGATTCATCCCAAATGAATAAAGAACTATGTTCAATAGTGTTTGAAACCGTATCAAGGGTAAAGCGAATCTGACCTTTTCATGGTCAAATTTCCTTCCATGATGATACATAAAATCCTTTGGTTGGAGGTTTACAGGTGCTGCTATTAAGATTAACCAAAGAGATGTCTAGCTAAAGCAGTAATTTCGAGATCTTATTTAGCTCATGAGTAGTTTTTTTTATTACTTAGAACTGTAATAGACATTATTAGTATAAAACAGCGCTAATAAATATGAATCTGATCCAGTGATTCGGTTTATCCCAATTAAAAGTGCTCAAATGTTTATAAGTGATTGTCTAGTTTCAAAATAACATCCAGAGAATCGGACCTGAACCTTCCCTAATGGGCAGATCCATTCTCTACTGATGCATAAGAGCTCAATCTTGTTCGAGGCTCACTGGTAACTGCAGGTCCACATAGAGGCAACCATTAGCTTCTATTTAATTAATTCTTAGTATTCTTTCATAGTACAAGTGATGTAACAGTAAAGTTTATTAGACCATGTACACATTTATATTGGTGTTGTAATAAATTGGACTGGACATTATGATTTCAATCCTGAAGTTGTCATTTCTTCTTATTAACGTGACAGCCCAGGAAGTTAATTTACCAGAAGCAGAAGAAGAATTAGTAGCAGGGTATCAAACCGAATATTCAGGTATCAAATTTGGTTTATTTTACATTGCTTTTTCTGTAACTATAAACATCCATGTCTTGTTTTTTTTGTTAACATCCATGTAATACGACATACAATGATCAATACTTAATTAGAATTTGAAAACCCTTTCTCATTCTGCATTTCAATTTGCATAACTTATCTCAAACCTGTGGAATTTCTTATATGTAAATATTACGTTTCAAAACAGCATTGTTTAGGGGTCAAAAGGATAGTAATTATCCAAATCTGGTTTTGATTTTTACATTAAAGTTGCTGGGTAGCTATTCCTGCTAGTATCCTTGATTAGTCATGCCCGGCTAAATTGTCTAAACTGCCTGTCCCACGAACTAGCCACAATCAGGGTTAGTCAAAAGAGTGGAAACAATTCGGGGCTAAAATATGGCCATAGCCCGAAACATGCTATCTTTAGATTAATAAAATTCACTTCTAGGAAATCCTTTAGGTAAAACCATACCTTTAGTTTGAAATTTGATAAAGAATCGGATATTTTTCCGAAACTACCGTAACCTACACTCGGGAGTGACAACTCATGCCCCCGACCCTCAACTCCAAACAACTAATAAAAACGCACATAGAAATCACGGGTGCATTTCATGTGACGTGTTTGCCATGTGTTCAAAAATAATAAGTGCACGCCATCGTGACTTGTCTAAAATAAATCCATAGACGTCTTAATTGATCTTAAAACCAAAATGCTCCTTCAAATAGAAAACGTAAAGAATAATCAAACATCACCTCAAATAGGCACCATAAAACCGTCATTACCATAGTTTTGACTATGTAATCTACACTCGGGTGCGACAACTCATGTCCCCGTCTTCAACTTCAAACTATAATAAAAATCGCGTGTTGCAATTGCGGGTGCATTTCATGTGTCGTAATTGTAATATGTCCAAAAACAAACAAGTGCACGCCATCGTGACTTGTTTCAAGATAAATCCATAAATATTAAAAGTGGCTAAAAATTTGAAAAAGGGTTAAAAAGCACAATAGGCTAAACACATGTAAATAATCAGATAACTAGGCCAAATATTAATAGTTAAGCGACCGTGCTAGAACCACGGAACTCGGGAATGCCTAACACNGACATCGTGACTTATTTCAAGATAAATCCATAAATACTAAAAGCACAATAGGCAAAAAATATGTAAATAATCAGATAACTAGGCCAAATATTAATAGTTAAGCGACCGTGCTAGAACCACGGAACTCGGGAATGCCTAACACCTTCTCCCGGGTTAACAGAATTGCTTACTCAGATTTCTGGTACGCAGACAACTTAAAACAGAGTCTAAATTTCTTCGGTTTGAGATTTCAATAAAACGGTGTCCCGGAACATCGTCAAAAATCCGGGTGGTGACTCTGAAAACTAAAATAAATCCCAAATCCGAATAATGTCACTTAAATTGGAAAAACTCCCTTATCCAACCTCACCGGAGGAAAAAAGAGGTGTGACAGCTCTGGCGACTCCGCTGGGGAAAATGTCGAACCCAGAATCTCTGGTTCAGGGTTCAAGAATTCGAGCTTAGAATAGCTGTTATATTTGGCTTTCATAATTACCTGATTTTTACATGTTTAAACTTAATGTGCTAAATTNGAAATGCTTTTCATAAATGTTAGAACGAGAAATTATTTCAATTAATTAATGATTGGCTTGCCTGACAATGATATCCGGCGCCATCACGATCATGGATTTTGGGTCGTGACAATTCACGTGGCATAACTATGGCACTTAAACTCCAAATTCAAGTTCACATTCGCATGACTTGATTATACAACTTCAAATAATAATAAATATATTGTAAATCACGGGTGCATTTGACGTGGTGATTTACGATGTACATAAAATAAGTGCATGACATCATGACATGTTTCAAATAAACTCCATAATTATTAAAAATCTAAAATCAAAAGCGGTAAAAGGTAAAATGCACATAACATTTAAAACATGTAATAATACAATAATCAAGCCAGGTGTAATAGTAAAGCAACTTATGCAGAATTTCTTACCCGATCTTCTATGTTTCACAGGCTTATACATAGTCAAACTTTCTTGAATTGGGATTTAAAATAAATTGGTGACTTGGGATACCTTAATAATTATTCAATAACGACTCTATAAATTAAATAAATAGTCCCTTTTCAATAATATCACTTAAAGTGAAAAAACTCCCTTCCTTAAAAAAAGGAGATGTGACAGCTCTGGCGACTCTACTGGGGAACGAACCCAGAATCGCTAGTTTAGGGTTCAGAATTTGAGCTTAGAATAACTGTTATATTGTCGTGTACCATATATAAACTGTTACAACACCCTTCTTTTATGTGAGTCTTCTAAATCTTCTAGGAAGCGCACGCTTCGCGTTGCTTCTTTTATGTTAGAGTTACCCTTAATTTTAGAACGAGGATTGGACCCATTGTAAAGCTGGTGAAGCTTATGTATTCTCGGTACGCTGCCCCCGGCTCGAGTTGTCCGCTCGGGTAAGCTTGATCTAAAACAAAACCCCAGTCTAACATAGCCTCATGTCGGATCCCTAGTATGAACAATTATTTGCATCACGTGCATTTGACTTAGGGGACTCAACACAGGGGTTGGGCCCGTCTAGGGTAGGTGTACCCAAAAAATAAAAGACTACCCCGATGCATCTTACCTGCTACGTATGCATTTATTTGTTTTAGCTTGTGTATTGACCGGCTAAAATAAAAATAAAAATAAAAACGAACAGAAAAACCAAGAGTGAGGTAGAATAGAAAATTCACCTTGTTTTGAAAACCCCCGTATTTATCCCGAACCTCTGCCAAAATTTCTGAAAAAATAATATTCCAAAACAAAATGAGTGGGTGTATATTTTTAATCAGTCAGAATTTTATCCGAACTATGCATTGTTTGATTCTCACCGGTGTGGGATACGTAGACAACCCTCATCGGGTCCAACTCTATTTTTCAAAGTCAACGGATATAGTCCTAAATAAAATTAGGTGACGTCATTATAGCTTGATTGCCCAAGTGGGGCACCGGAAGGCCGTTTTTGCAAAAGTGGCCGCTTGTGGTTTGTCTTTAGATTTCGACCCAATTTGCGAACACAGCCTTAAAAAAAAAAAAAAAAAACTTCCTACCCGAAGTATTGAAGGGTCGTATTCGCAAAGATGGTCCATTTTTCTTTATTACAAAACCCTTTGCAAAAATAACACTTTTCAAAAAATTTTGTGGTTTTAATCAAAAAACAAATGTGCAGGATGAATACAGTTGAAAACATTCCCTTCAGAGCAGTCGATTAAATCCCTCTAGGACTCCATATGTGGTGGAGCGACTTGGGGGAAGCCAGTAGAAAGTCTGTTATGAAAGCGTTAGGGGGACTTACTGGTCTTCTAAAAATCAAGCCGAGGTTGGACATCGTCGAGGCTCTAATACCGTTTTGGGATCCCGCCCACAACGTGTTCCACTTTTGAGACTTTGAATTGATGCCCACGCTAGAGGAAATAGCAGGGTATGTTGGTCTCAATGACAATCTTAGAAGTCGGTACCCAGTGGCACCCAGGGCGGTGACTCTACATAAGTTTTTGGATCTGTTGAACATTAGTCGGGATGTCCAATACCCACACCTGTCCGAAGGTTTCTACACTTTCTATTTTCTTTACAAACGTTATGGAGATCCCTGAGGTTTGCTATCTCCTGTTAATGGGTCTGCAAAGCATTCAGCCATATGCCCCACACCGGGTCTTACGCCAGTTGGGGAGACAACAGGGTGTTCCCCATGACGAGGACTTAAGCCAACAAGCCATTGAGTTATGCCCGAGAGCTGCATTTCCTGAAGGCAGGGTCCGTCAAATCTGGAACGAGAGCAGGTTTTTAGAACCTCAAACTCGGGTGAGAAATTTATCTAAAGGAGAAGTCGAGCCCGCCTAAACTTCTTGGTATGGCATAAGAGGCAGGGAGCATCAAGAGCAAGAACGACCCGCAAAGAGACCCCACGTGCAACAATTCACCGAGCAAACACAAGAGCATTGGGCATGGTTAGAAAAGGAAAACAGCTGCCAAGCTACCATAAGCAAGTTGGAAGCCCAGGTCAGGGAAATCAAACTTGAAAACATTCTACATACTGCCACAATTGAAGGGGAGAAAAATAGGTTAACCCAAGAAAATGAAGTTCTCCGGGCCCAGATACAGGAATTATAAATAGCTGCTGAGAACCTAGAGAGAAGCAGAACTGATGAAAGGCTTATCAACAGTCTGAGGCATAAAGTGTGCAGCTATGGGAATGATCTAGACAAAGCTGAAGAAGAACTGGCCGGAGTTCGGGCAAGATTAACAAGAAGTGCAGAGGGAAGAACAGATTTTGTCCAGAGACTAAAAAGGAAATATGACCAAGAAGTCATAGGCTTGAAGGAAAGCTTGGCCGTCCTCGAAAACGAAATGGCCAAACAGGCAAAAAGATTTAAGACAGAGAAGGAACAATGCTATGGCATGATGGATCAGTTGGAAAAAGAGTTGCAACAATGGCAAGAGCAGAGTCACAAAGACGCCCAGACTTTAGAGGCGAGATCCCAACAAATCGGGCGCCTACTTCAGGAAAAAGGTATCATTAGGCGAAGGGTCAGAGAGATAGCTGACTACATCATCACCAAATGTCAGGAATGCGAAGATATGACTCGGACCACCTTCTTCTCAGCGGTTACGATCTTCGTCAACAAGATAATGGACGACCTTTACCGCCTCCAGTTACAATCCTTCTTCACTTTTTCGAGGAAATTCTCAGGTATCGAGCATATGTATCTCGATACCGACTCGCAATGACCGGGGACCGACGAGGTTTTCTCGACCTTAAGATCGGAACTGATAACGCATCCCCCAGGAATACATTCCTCAAGGCGTGGTTCCTCCGGTGTTTTCCCGCCGGCCGGCTGAGAGGATGAAGTAGTTTCTTTTTGTGGCACAGTCTTCGACGTTTTCGCCATTTAGTTTTGAGGGTTAAAGAAAGATGAAGATGAAGAGATTTGGTGTTTTAAGAAGAGGTTAATGGGGAAACTTGAAGATTTGCAGATGAAGAACTTGAAAAAAATGCGAAAGAACTTTGAAAGTTAGAGCAGAAAAGGTTGAAAGTAAAGTTTGAAAGAGTGGAAAAGAGGCCTATTTATGAGTTTCACGGCGACTATTCGAAACCACTAGTGGCCGACCATCAACTGACACGCATTAAATGCCTAGGAAATTGTACAGACGGGACGTTTCAATCACTTATGTCGCTTACGTCACGGTAATGACAACATGTGACGTCATGACAAATTGGGTAAAAGTCCAATACTCAATTCGTTTCTTGTCATTGCACTCCAAAAAATGAGGGGACTATATGTATACGATTAAAATCGAACCCGCCCGATTTTACTGTTTAACCGAGACCAGGGTGATGGACAGAAGATCGGCCCCGTAATAGATCGAGCCAAGGTATGAGGGTAAGATACCAAGTTCGGGATTCAAGGTACCTGTCGAGATAAAGACCGGGACCAGTAGTGATCGAGACCAAACGGGATAGACATCGAGCAAGACCGAAGATAGTATAGTAACAGAAAGGCAAGATATCCGTGATTGGTCGAGGATCATTGCAAAAATCTCAGAACAGATCAAATCAAGAACGGTTATTTAACCAATCATGGGATTTCCTTCTGTAATTAGAGTTGTACCATAAGTAGAATTCTTCTATATAAAGAGGGATTCTAATCATCTATAATTCATCTTATTCTCGCATATTTCAGCAATACAATACTCTTTCTCTCTGAAATTCTCTTGTTCATCTTCTTATTCCGTACTTCATAACTTATCTCAATACTGTCAGTTCGAGGGTGTCCAACTCGAGGGTTGAATTGTTAATTTCTATTATTAATTATCATATTTATCAATTGGTATTAGGTGAAATCACGTGTCCTTAAAACCACTTATAAATTTAATTGTTATCCTATTTTAAGGGTAAACAGTATGCATAAACATTTTCACGATATGAGTATTACACTTTGGTCCACACACATGCTGCATTTTCCTTCTCAGTCTGAATGTGGTCTTCATAACGACAAGCTTGCTGGAGAAAGCTGACTTGGCATACAAAACAGAAGGATCCACACTATTTTGTGTTGTGCGTATCCGCTGATTAATGTCTTCCAGAGTCACATCTACATGACGACCAAATCGTTTAATAAAAGTAAATGGTTTCCTACCTGGTCCAATAAAGAAGCTCAGAAGTTTAGCTCAAGTATGATATCTAAGGCTTAGAGAGCATAGAAACTGGTAATGGGAAAACAGCAGAATTCATTTAAAGACCTTTGAAGTTCAAACTTTCTTTTGTATGTTATGTGAAGTGGTAACTACTAAGAAAATAACAGATTGTATGATGACATATCCAAGAAAGACCCACCTCTGGAAACAACATTTTTATGAGTTTGTACAGGATGCTTTTGGCGTGCCATGTTAGATCCAAATTCACCTGGGGTGTCGCAAATTTCTGCACAGCAGCATATTATCATTACATATTAGTTCTAGCAAAAACAAGCACAAAAGAGAGATGATCAGTGAGTACTTTGTAGAAGAAAAACAGAAGGAAAATAAAAAAACTATTGTAATCAATAGACAAGACACCATCCACCTGAAATATCAAGCAGAATATCAAAGGACCTAGAAATATTATTGTTTCAACAAAATAGTTGATCCCTTTTTCTACAGAAGATGGACATTCTGTCCAAAGAAGATTGACGATCTAAAGGAGAAAAGCTAGAAGAGACGTACATATCTTCAGGGCTCACATCTTCAAAGCTAAAAGGCCCTCATTACCAGCAGAAGACATGTCCTTTGATAAAAAATAAAAAAAAATCAACGTCTACGCTAACTGATTGCACCTTTTAGGATAAAAATCTAGCAGTAACAAACCTGAAAATCATGAAACCCTCTGTGACCAGTCTTCAACAAAATTATCTGCGTCCTAAAAACATGGAACTCATACATAGATCTAATGATTTGGTAATAAAAGTCCCACCCGCATTAGCATCAGCCAAAAAAACAAAACTACTGTTTCAATATATCATAAGAGGGAAGAGTTATTCTTTAACAAGTATATCAAACACAACGAAATAATTTGGAAGTCGTTTTCTAATCAGGATAGTGCTTCTCTGCCTACCACTTAAAAACAAGAAGCAACAGTGATACGCAAATAACAAAAACAAAAAATTGTGACCAGAGCCAATAATTGAATTAGAGATAAACACAGTAAGAGCATGTCATTTTAACCAACCATTATCACAGGCATGACAGTTATTAGGAAAAAGATTGCGGAAATTGTTGATATAAAAAAGTGGATGACAGCTTTTCATTGCGATGTGGTGCATCCAATACTTCAGAATCAAAATGCACCATTCTACGTCTTGTTACTTATCATCGTGTTTCCTTGTCATTGTTTTCAAAATACATTACTGTAAAGAAGTAGTTTCCATGTAAAATGCTTTCAAGAGACAATATTCACCCATGTCATCTCTCAATTTCAACTTTATACACCAGAAAGTGAACCAAAAATTATTAAGGTATGTTTAGATAGTTCGATGGATGGGCAGGACCATGTTTCCTATGCTAATTGTGCCAAAATTCTTAACCACTTTAACAAGGAAGTAATCAAGGTCCAATCAATTAAAGCACTTTGAAATTTTAGTCTGATGTAAAACATACTACACCTAGATGCATGTTAAACAATTTCTTTTTAGTATCAATCATAGCTCAAAATTTGACAGCATATTCAAGAGAGAGGCTAGATGAATAATCCCAATTCCTATATTTTCCTAAAACTAGCCCCAATCATTTAAAAAAGAGCGAAGTTATACACCAGCAGAATCTCAACTGCTTGAGCTATCATCATCAGAAGATTGAGATAAGCATCTTTTCTCTTTGGGCATTAAATGATGATTCATTAAAAATTGGCCAACTTCAGCCTTAGCCAGCAGAGCTTCTTTGACCCTAATCTCAGCGCTAATCCTCGAGATAACGGCAGCATTGTTGATAGACTCAAAAGCAATGGAAGCAGCGGCGAGCAACTGTTTAGCCAAATGTAGGTTGATCTGGACGGGTTCAGTGCGAGGAAGGTTGAAAAAGGTAAAATTAGGGTTGGAACAGGGAGGGCACAAGTAATGAGCAGGAGCAGCAACATCACAAGAGAGGTGGGCGATGGAAGGGCATTTGAAGCAATGAAGACGGAGACGAGGAGGAGGAGGGTTGTTGTGGAGGAAGACTTCGAAGCAGATAGGACAGAAGGAACCAGGGTGCGCCGCCAGTACGCAGGCGGTGCAGAGGCGTCGGTGGAGACCTCTGTAGGGAAGAAGGTGGAGGATGAGAGGTTGCCGGGCAGTGCAAACCTCACAACATCCAGATTGCGGCTGCATGGATCCAGCCCTCACTTTCTTTTCATCTGCTGCGGCTGCAGCTGAATTACTTAAATAGCAAATAGCCCTAATTTATTTGACTTGCTTAATCTTTTCAAGTTCCGAGTTTGTTTGGAGTGGACATATTTTTCATTGTTATATTAGTAAAAATTGCGCGGGGCATCATATTTGGTCGCCCCCATTTAACCTATACCCGCTTTTTTAAAAACTTTTAACTTGTACCCACTTATTAAATAAATTCAGCTCATCTTTCCCTCGCTGAGCTGAAGTTCACCAGTTAAGCTGAAGTTCGCTAGTTATAAAGACAAAACTTCAGCATACGAGGCTGAAGTTCCCTAGTTACAAAGACAAAATTAAAGCTGAAGTTTCCCAGTTATAAACTTCAACTCTAGAGCTGAAGTTCCCAAGTTATAAAGACAACAACTTCAGCATACGGGGCTGAACTTCAACCCCGTATGCTGAAGTTGTTGTCATTATAACTTGGGAACTTCAGCCCCATATGCTGAAGTTCCCTATTTACAAAAGACAAAACATCAGCTCTAGAGCTGAAGTTGAAGTTCTCCAGTGTAACTGGGGGAACTTCAGCTCCGTATACTGCAGTTGTTGTCATTATAACTTGGGAACTTCAGCCCCGTATGCTGAAGTTCCCCATTTACAAAAGACAAAACTTCAGCTCTAGAGCTGAAGTTCCCCAGTGTAACTGGGGGAACTTCAGCCCGTATGCTGAAGTTTTTGTCTTTATAACTGGGGAACTTCAGCCCCGTATGCTGAAGTTTTTGTCTTTTTAACTGGGGAACTTCAGCCCCGTATGCTGAAGTTGTTGTCTTTATAACTTGGGAACTTCAGCCCCGTATGCTGAAGTTCCCCATTTACAAAAGACAAAACGTCAGCTCTAGAGCTGAAGTTCCCCATTTACTAGAGCTGAAGAGTTCGCAAGCTACTTCAGGCCCGTCTACTAGAATGCTGAAGTTTTGCGTGATTGTCTTTGCTACTTCAGCCCTGCATGCTGAAGTTATGTGCAAAAACGGGTACGGATGTAATTTTTGTATAAAGCGGGTATAAGTTAAAACGTGGCACAAAAATGGGTACGGATGCAAAAGCCCCGTTAAATTAGCATCTCATTGGTTTTGGACTAAATATAGAACCCAAATTGACCCATAAAAAAAATTCGTGAAAAATATTTCTAAGAATATTCCTTTCTTTAGATATATAGTCAATAAGAAAAAATGACGCTTCGGTAAGTAATTATAAAATTACTAGAAAATGAGTAAAGAAAATAAAACTTAACTAGAGTTAGGCAGGCTGAGCAATAAACCATTGTTTTCGTCACAATCGTCGATGTCCAAGTAAATGTTGAGTAGAATTAGATAATGTCACATTCCGAAAATCACTTGTCGTGATGACACCTAACTCGATCCGCTAGGTAAGCCAACTAACAGTCAATACAATCCAAATAAAATTTATAGAAAACGGTGACGAATTATCTGAACATTTACATATTAACCTAAGGACTGGTAGTATGAGTCATGGGCTTCTAAGAATTTGAAATTTACAAAGCTGGTACAAATAAATACACGATCTGTTTGAAAGTAACATAAACAGATTAGCAAAATCTAAAACTATCAAGGACAAGTGGCAGCTATATTCCTGCATGCACGAACATCTTCAGAGTCAGCTCCCGACAACACCAGTAGCTCCAATCCAAAATCTGCACGCAAGGTGCAGAAGTGTAGTATGAGTACAACCGGCCCCATACACCGGGTAAGTATCTTGTTTAACCTCATCGAAGTAGTGACGAGGCTTTTTAGTTAAAACATGCTCACTGATAAGACTTGCACCGTAAACTAGCAATAGATCTATACTACGATATAACATAAAAGAGTACACTAAACAAATATGCAAACAATAACTGAGTATTAAAAGAGATCCCAATTTAACCTTTTCCAATATCTCGACCAATCTTTTCCTTAGAACGAAAACTAATAACCACGATACTCACTCCATAACTTTCATAGCGTGAGGAATGTACTCAGATGTCAAATCAATTGCACGGAAACACCCTTCGTACATTTATCTCATCCTCACCAGATATATGTATAACAGTACCAACCACATGGTAGAAATGCCAATAACAGAAATGACAAAGTAGGAAATACGCAAAAATAAATAATGAATGAGGATATACACATGGGCAACAATAACAGTACTAGGCGGAAATCATAGGAGTAATGACAACAATTAGGAAGGAAGAGTATAAACATCAGCTAACTAGCATGGTGGAGGCCCAAATATAGATATAACAAATAAGAAAGGAGACACATAATCTTTATAAGTTAACAAGTAGAGACATGAATGACTAACATGGTAGAAGACCTGTACTTAAGTGCAACAAAATAGATATGACATGGATTTAATTATAACAGCAGGAAGTAGGCATCCTATTTGCAAGTTAAGAAAGTACAAGGCATGGGCAACACAACAACAATTGAGATAGAGAACAAGACAGAACAGTAACGACATGTCACATAAGAATCATAAGTACAACAATAACAACTCAAGGTAAAGACATGAAGATATCTACAAGAAAAGGATATCACGACATAATACATGCCCCTCGTCCTTACTTGCACCGATACACTCTTCGTTCCATGAACTCGTAATAACATAAAATCATGATAATATAAATGCAATGGCATGGCATCACCCTTCGTGCTTTTACTCTCAGATGAAATAGCACGGCATCACCTTTCGTGCTTTACACTCACATAACATAGTACGGCATCACCTTTCGTGCTTTAACTCAATGAGTATACTCGGAGGGAGGCTCTCAAAGAGATTAACGCTAGGGGCTTTGATCTCTTGGAAGAGAGAAAGTAGGCCAAGGCGGATGATATCGACGCCGAGTTTTTCCTTTCTTCCGGTGCCGATGCTGGTATTTGAAGGCTTCCGAGGGAG
>ML397301.1:2151-63408 GCA_005239525.1 Nicotiana knightiana | reverse complement strand
AAAAATCTTATATTCTAAGAATGTGAATATTTTTGTTGTTTTTTAATTTTCTTAAATAGAATCTATTAAGAGTAAGATAAAAATTTAACATATTTAGATTAGATATAACCTTAATATTTATAGCAAAAAAATAGTATAGAATTTGGGTGTGGTCAAAAAATAGTTGTTCACACCTTCTTCCGGTCACCATCGACCAAACAAACACACATCACCACCCTTCACTCCACCAGCCAGCCACCCCCTAAGAACTATCAACAACGGCCATGAAAACGCATAAAAATAGAGACGAGAAAATAGATCGAGAGAGAGAAGAATGAAAAAACCAAAAATGATCCTCTCCTATTCTTCAAGCTTCCGGCAGAAATTCATAGGCATGAAACTCCAATAACTCAAGCTCAAAATTCAAAACCAGTGATGAAACCTTGAAACCCATTTGTTTATTTTTCATTAAAATAGCTATTGAAACCCAAATTCTCATCTCCAAGAAAAGCAACCCCATAGCTAAAGTTTTGGTTCAAGGCTGTCATCTTGTGGGGTTTCCAGATTTCATGAGGATTTCGTCAATTAATATGTTTTTCCGGTAAGGTTCAGTCCATCAACTCCGATTGAGGTTCCGGTCGCATGTTCATCTTCTCGTTTCGAGATTTGTTCGTTTCTTTCCTTAATCAGTCTTTCAAAAAGGGTACCGCATTAGAGGTGTGCATTTCTCAAACCTACATGTTATTTCATCTCATTACTCTAGTTTTGTGAAGGAGTTTGATTGATTTGGTATTCTGTTATATTGATTTGTTTGTATTTGCTATCTCCGTTTCATTATTGGGTTAAGTGCCTTAATTCGTGACAGTGAATAGGATGAATTGTGAGAAGCAGATCTTGAAATTGAAAAATGAGTGGTCAAACTCTTTCTTGTGTCTATCATAGTTCACGTTAGTAATTTTGGAGCTATTTGGATCACTTAAGAGATTAAGTTGGGTTGATTCTCATTCTAATTAATCAGTTAAATAATTCACAAGTCAAATTGCCAATTAATAAGTTCACATTTCTAGCACTCTTTTATTTATTTACTTTGTTATATTGTCCGCTAGTGGCATGCTAGGCCGACCACACGGGTTGGCAAATATTAGGCGCGATTAATAATAAGTTATCGTGGCTATGGGTACGATTCCCGTGGCATGATCATGGCTACGATACATAATCTCCATTTCGTATTTGCATTTCAATTGACCGGACCCTAACTTCAAACAATAATTAAAATCACATGTTGCAATCGCGGGTGCATTTCATGTGACGCGGTTGCGATGTGTCCAAAACAACAAGTACATGCCATCGTGACTTGTTCCAAGATAAGTTCATAAATATCAAAAGTGGTTTTTATACATATCACGTAAGCTAAAATACTACTTTTAGATAAAGATAGAAAACATAAAGAATAATCAAACATCGCCTCAAATAGGCACTATAAAACCGCCATGACCATAGTCTTGACTACGTAATCTACACTCGGGTGCGACAATTCATGTCCCCGTCTTCAAATTCTAATAATAATCAAAATAAACATGTCGTAAATCGCTTTTGCATTTTATGTGGCGCGGTTTGCAACGTGTACCAAAATGACAAGTGTATGACATCGTGACTTGTTTTAAAATAATTTCATAAGTAGCTAAAAGCTGCTAAAAATTAAAAAGGCTAAATGCACAATAGTTTAAAACATGTAGATAATCAGATAATTTAGGCCAAATATTAATAGTTAAGCGACCGTGGTAGAACCACGGAATTCGGGAGTGCCTAACCCAAATTTTTGGGTTGCAAACATTTTTTAACAGAGTCAAAATTTCCAAGGTTTGGGATTTCAATAAATAAATGGTGTCCCGGAACATCGTATAAAATCTGGGTGGCGACTTTGAAAACTAAAATAAATCCCAAATCCGAATAATGTCACTTTAATTGGAAAAAATCCTTTATTACCCTTTATTTCTCGGGGGTAGTGGAAAAAGGAGGTGTGACAACAGTTACTTTAGCCATGCAGGAGTCGCCTAGGCTGGAGTGGAGAGGTTCCTCAGTTAGTGCAGCAAGCCGGGTTATTTCATTTCTGGAGGCTCGACGCATGGTCGAGAAGGGTTGTCTGGACTACCTCGCTTATGTGTGGGACGCAACCGCCGAGTATCCGATGATTGACTCAGTGCTAGTTGTTCGAGAGTTTGCTGATGTATTTCCTTCGGATCTTCTGGGCATGCCTCCAGATCGTGATATTGATTTCTGCACCGATTTAGCTCGAGGCATCCAGCCTATATCTACTCCTCTGTATCGTATGGCTCCGAAAGAGTTGAAGGAGCAACTTGAGGAGTTGTTATCTAGGGGGTTCATCAGACCTAGTGTATCGCCGTAGGGTGCTCCAGTTCCATTCGTGAAGAAAAAAGATGGGTCCATGCGGATGTGTATTGATTACCGCCAATTGAACAAGGTTACCATTAAGAACAAGTATCATTTTCCGCGCATCGATGATTTGTTTGACCAATTGCAGGGTGCTCATGTGTTTTCTAAGATTGATTTGAGATCGGGATATCATCAGTTGAGGATTCGGGCTTCAGATGTTCCGAAGACTGCTTTTCATACGAGATATGGCCATTATGAGTCCCTGGTGATGTCCTTTGTCTTGACAAATGCCCCAGCAACATTCATGGACTTGATGAATAGGGTGTTCAGGCCGTATATTGATTCCTTTTTCATTGTCTTCATTGATGACATTTTGATTTACTCACGTTGCCTGGGGGAGCACGAGCAGCATTTGAGAGTCGTGCTCCAGAATTTGCGAGAACAGAAACTATATGCTAAGTTCTCCAAGTGTGATTTCTAGTTGGATTCCATGGCGTTCTTGGGGCATGTGGTATCTGGAGAAGGTATCAAGGTTGATCGTCAGAAGGTTGAGGCGGTTCAGAGTTGGTCGCGTCCCACTTCAGCTATAGAGATCAGGAGCTTTTTAGGCCTAGCAGGCTATTATCGCCGATTTGTGGAGGGGTTCTCTTCCATTGCAGCTCCATTGACTAGATTGAATCAGAAGAATGCCCTGTTCTGATGGTCTGACGAGTGTGAGGCGAGCTTTCAGAAGCTCTAGACAACATTGACCTCAACACCAGTTCTAGTACTGCCTTCCGGTTCTGGGATGTATACGGTATATTGCGACGCTTCACGCATTGGCTTGGGGTGTGTATTGATGCAGGAGGGGAGAGTTATTGCTTATTCTTCGCGCCAGCTGAAGGTTCATGAGAAGAATTACCCTGTGCACGATTTGGAGTTGGCGGCGATTGTTCATGCTCTTAAGATTTGGAGGCACTACTTGTATGGAGTGTCATGTGAGGTTTATACAGACCACCGTAGCTTGCAGCACTTGTTCAAGAAAAAGGATCTTAATTTGAGGCAGCGCATATGGCTTGAGTTGTTGAAGGATTATGATATCACCATTCTCTATTACCCGAGCCAGGCAAATGTGGTAGCAACTGCTTTGACCAGGAAGGCGGAGAGTATGGGTAGCTTGGCTTATATTGCATCAGAGGAGAGACCTCTAGCCTTGGACATTCAGTCCTTGGCCAATCACTTGGTGAGATTAGACCTTTCAGAGCCTCGTCGAGTTCTTGCACATGTGATTGCTCAGTCTTAGTTATTGGGGGAGATTAAGGCTCGGCAGTATGATGATCCGTGTTTGGCTGAGCTACAAGAGACAGTGGTTCAGGGTAGGGCCAAGGAGGTTATTATTGGTGAGGATGGTGTTCTGAGACTTCAGGGCCGCTTATGTGTTCCTAATGTTGATGGCCTGAGGGAGAGGATTCTAGAGGAGGCACACAGTTCTCGGTATTCTGTTCATCCTGGTGCTACGAAGATGTATCGTGACTTGAAGCAGCATTACTGGTGGAGGCGGATGAAGAAGGACATTGTGGAGTATGTGACTAGGTGTCTTAATTTCCAGCAGGTGAAGTATGAGCACCAGAGGCCAGGAGGCCTACTTCAGCAGATGCCCATTCCTGAGTGGAAATGGGAGCGCATCACTATGGACTTCGTGGTTGGGTTGCCTCGGACCTTGCGGAAGGTTGACGCGGTTTGGGTCATTGTGGATAGATTGACCAAATCGGCGCATTTCATTCCAGTAGCTACTACTTATACTTTTGAGAGGTTGGCCCAGATCTACATTCGGGAGATAGTACGGTTGCATGGTGTGCCGGTGTCCATTATATCAGATCGAGGTCCTCAGTTCACCTCGCACTTCTGGAGAGCATTGCACAGTGAGATGGGTACCCAGATAGACCTCAGCACAACATTCTACCCTCAGACTGATGGTCAGTCGGAGCGTACAGTTCAGATATTGGAGGACATGCTCAAGGCATATGTGATTGACTTCAGAGGTTAGTGGGACCAGTTCTTGCCTTTGGCCGAGTTTGCTTACAATAATAGTTATTAGTCCACCATTGAGATGGCACCATTTGAGGCTTTGTATGGTCGGCGATATCGTTCTCCTATCGGGTGGTTTGAGCCTAGCGAGGCTAAGTTATATGGCACCGACCTGGTGAGGGATGCTTTGGAGAAAGTGAAGTTGATTCAAGAGAGGCTCCGCATAGCACAGTCCAGACAGAAAAGTTACGCGGATCAAAGGGCGCGTGATGTATCATTTATGGAGGGAGATAGGGTCCTGTTGAAAGTCTCGCCTATGAAGGGTATTATGTGGTTTGGGAAGAAGGTCAAGCTAAACCCAAGGTTTATAGGTCCCCTCGAGGTGTTGAGGCGAGTTGGGGAGGTTGCTTATGAGCTGGCCTTACCTCCCAGTTTATCAGGAGTTCATCTAGTTTTTCATGTATCCATGCTCCGGAGGTACCACGCCGACTTCTCTCACGTGGTTGATTTCAGCACTATTCAGTTGGATGAGAGGTTGGGCTACGAAGAGGATCCAGTTGCTATTATTGATAGACAGGACCGCCAGTTGAGGTCAGAGAGAGTTTCTTCCATAAAGGTCTAGTGGAAGGACCAACCAATTGAGGAGGCAACCTGGGAGTCCGAGGAGGACATGCGGAACAGACATCCACACTAATTCAGCACTTCAGGTATGATTCTAGACCCATTCGAGGATGAATGTTTGTTTAAGATGTGGAGAATTTAACGACCCGACCGGTCGTTTTGCGTTATCGGACCCCGTTCCCCTCAATGAAACTTTCTATAGCGGCTTATTGTGATTTATGAGTTGCGAGGGCGGGTGGTATGGGATTCGGAAGTGTTTAGAGTGCTATAGGAACACTTGGTTCCTTAAGGTTGGCCTTTAAGGCCAAGTTTGACTTCGGTCAACATTTTGGGTAAACGACCTCGAAATCGAGTTTCGACGATTCCGGTAGCTTCGTATGATGATTCCGGACCTGGGCGTATGTTCGGAATGGGTTTCTGATGACCCGGGAGCGTTTCGGTCCTCGAGCCGCAGGTGCGGAGACACTGCCAGACAGTGTGTTTCTTAAATACGGGATTTTCATGTTTTCTTCACTCTTTCCTCCATTAAACACTTTGAGAGCTTGAGAAAAAGACTCCATGACCCAACCCCTAAAAGGTAAGTAAATTTCATCTCAAGACTTGTTAATGCATGAATTTCTAGATGAATTTAGTCACCTAATTAGTGAAAATTCAAGAATTGGGTAGTAACCTAGAACTTTCGATAAATTGAGAATTTACCCGTGAATTAGCTATGAAATCAAGTGAAAATCGTATATTAATGATCCTTAAGCTATGGGTGAGTGTTTCTACGGGCCTGGGGTTGGATTTTAGGATTTCTTCAAGAATGGCGAAGTTGACTTAGTAGTAGGAGAATTTCCATACTTTGAGCATAAATTGATGAATTTGTATAACATTTGGCTAGTTTCGAGTCCTTGGGTGTAGAGTTCTTCAGGCGCGTTCTTGGTCTGGGGAGAATATTCGACACGAGGTGAGTCTCCTTTCTAACCTTGTAAGAGGGAATTTTCCCCATAGGTGATTATAAATAATTGCATGTCCTTATTTGCGGGGGCTACACACGCACGAAGTGACGGGAGTCCGTGCATAGCTACTACTATGTTATGTTGGGTAGTTCTAGGTCTCACGAGCATGCTTAGATGTGTCTTACATGTATTCCTAAACGTAACTTGAGTTGCTTATTATCCTTGAGTTGGCATGAGAACATTAGGAAGTTGTGTTCCATGATAGGTTGTTTAAGTTCTTGCCTTAAAGAATAATCTCTGTTAATTCCTAAAAAAATTGATAATTTTATTTATGTATGCGGTACCGCGTCACATGTATGATTCGTGAGCGGACTAGCCCTACTATTATGTCAACCGCATCGCATATTCGATTTGCGAGCGGGGTAATAGATGCATCTATGGTTCGAGCCGTTCGACCCTCAGTAGTGCACATTTATTTTGATGTTTCGGCCGTACGCTTCCGGCCTATTATGTGCTGTATGATTTACTGGGAATTTGTTGTAATTGTATCAACTGGTTCATGTTAATAAGGGAATTTAGTACATTATGTGCTAGTAAAATTTGACATGTAAAGGTAAATACAACTATACTTGATAATTATATCTTTGTGATTTCTACGACTATTATGCCTGCCTAGTTCCTATTAATTCATGTTATTTAGAAATGTTGATCCTAGTAAGTATCACGTCTACCTCTCGTCACTACCTCTTCGAGGTTAGGCGGGATACTCACTGGGTACGTATTTGTTTATGTACTCATGCTGCACTTCTGTACTTAATTGTACAGGTTCTAAGGCTGGTGCATCTAGTTATCAGACCGGAGCTCGATTCTGATCTTAGTTGGACCCGACTTCACAGTGAGCTGCTTCTCCTGACGATCCTCAACAGCACCATGGAGTTTTTTTTTGCTTATGTCCCATCTATTTCTTTCAGACAGTGGGATTGTATATCATGTTTTGTATATTCTGTTAGTATACCCGTAGGACTTGTGACACTAGTTCCTGGCACACACATAGTAGACTCTATATTCTTGGGACTGTATATATATTGGTTAATGATCCTTGTGGCTGTATTTACTTAAGTTGGTTAATTTATCCGCTTCTACTTAAATGATCTAAGCTTAAAAATTTAGTAAGTGTGGGGTTGATATGTCAAATAAGGATAATCTCACTAGTAAACAACTGTTGGCTTGCCTGACTCCGGTGTTGGGCCCTATCACGACCTGTGTTAGGGTTTTGGGTTGTGACAGTTTATTATGTCATTTTTGATGGCTCCACAAACTTGTAGGCGATTCGGATCCGGTATCCTGGATTCATGCAGATGTGTGGACTATAACACACAAAAATTTGAAAATCCGCTCGAATTCTTATTTTTTTGGCCCTAAAATGCGTAAAAAGGAGGAAAGGTCATGTCGAAGCCATAACTATTGTTCATTAAATCATTTGTCATGGCCCCGAAAATTTTTAGGCGATTGGGGGCTAGTCGTCCGATTTCATGAAGATGCCGTGGATACACACGAAAAATCAGAAATCGTGCTGAATTCCTAATTTATGGTCCTAAAACAAAAAAGGAATGACGAACGGTAATGGCGAAACGATGATTATTATTTATTAGTTTGTTTCTTATGGGCCCACAAAAATTTAAATCATTCGAAGTCCGTTACTCAAATTCATGAAGATGACATGAATATTAGCACATGAAAAATTAAAAATTATCTTGAATTCTTATTTTATGATCTTAAAACGCTAAACAATGAGGAATAGTTTGGATGGACTACGAACCGATCTGTCGAGTTTCAATTTATTCAATTGTTCTTGGATTAACCACAGATTCAAGGCCCAGACACTCGTCCTTATTTGGCTTGACATCCAGCTTGAGGTCGGTTCTTACATCTATTTAAACCTCAGATGCTAATCTAATATTCGTCTCATATTACACAAGCCCAGCCAAGCCGTCTGTAGTTTGATAAAATTCATGAATATTCAATTACAGTATACTTGAATTCATTCAGCAGCTTGATGTCAAATGACTGGAAGTTCAGCCCTTGAAACACAGTAGACCGTTGTCACAAATATCATAGCTAGTTCCTAATCTGTGGATAGAGTTAGTCCTGCGACAACAACAAACTCATTATAATTTTACAAGTGGAGTCTGGGCAGGGGAGAGTGTATGCAGATCTTATTATTCCCTTTGTCCAATTTATGTGAACCTATTTCTTTTTAGGTCCATTCCAAAAAGATTGACTGTCACGATCCAAAATTCATAAGGTCGTGATGACACCGGACATCATTGTCAGACAAGCCAATCTCTAATTAATCGAAATAATTTTCGGTTTAAACATTTATGAAAAAAATATTTCCTTTCACTTTTTTACATATTAACTAAATAAAAATTTGTTAAGTAAAACAATGGTTTGAATATTACACTTTAGCAAATATATCCCAACACATCCCAGAACCCGATGTCACAAGTACATGAGCGGTTTCTAAGAATTTATACAATCATCACAAAGTCTGTCCGAAATACAAATTGGACAATGAAATTTAAAATAAAAATAAATACAGTACGGGGGAGACTCTATCAACTGCGGATCGCCTCCGGATAGTACAACTCGCCTAAGTCTCCAACCAGTCATGTAACTATGAAGGTACCTATGCAATAAAAATGCACATCAAGTGTAGCATGAGTATAAAAACAACGTATACTCAGTAAGTCGCCTGCCTAACCTCAGAGAGGTAGTGACGAGAGGTCGAATTAGACACTCACTAAGGGCCAGCAAATTAATTAACAGCATATGATGAACACGGTAGGCATGTAGGGGTAGTAAAGCAGCAATATATATAAGGCACTGAAATCTAAGTAAATACTGGAAATAACAAACAGTTACCACTTCCTCCTTTTCCCCCAAATATTTTAAATAAATAATTTCTTCACTGTTTCCCCCCAAATATCTTGTCACTTTCAAAAATTCATGAAAAATATTTAACAATTTAGCATGCGCATACGGGATAAGGACAACCGGTTCTGAGCCGTCATAATAATCATCTATGTGCACTGCCGAGGATCGAACGGCCCGTACCAAAAGTGCACCTCTCAATAAAATACTCATGTCGATTCACTGCCGAGGATCGAACGGCCCGTACGTAAGTGCATATCTCAATAAAATACTCATGTCTATGCATTGCCGAGGATTGAATGGCCCGTACCAAAAGTGCATCTCTCAATAAAATACTCATGTCTATGCACTGGCGAGGATCGAACGACGCGTACCAAAAATGCATCTCTCAATAAAATACTCATGTCTATGCACTGCCGAGGATCGAATGGCCCGTACCAAAAGTGCATCTCTCAATAAAATACTCATGTCTATGCACTGCCGAGGATCGAACGGCCCGTACCAAAACTGCATCTTTCAATCCGCCATGGCATACGTCCCGCTCCTATGAGAGTGGGGGAAATAACACTCCGCTCGCGGAATGTAAATTGTGAAGCGGTCACATGCAGTCAGGCACAATCAACAGTCCACCCCGAATACGTCGGAAAAACAAATACTCAAGTAAACGACAAATTTCTCTTTTAAAAACCATAAAATAGTGTTTAAATCTTTTTTTTTCGAAATTTATTTGCCAAGTCTAATAATATTCAATAATATCACTTTATCAAGTATACGATTGACCACGGAGGAAAACAATTCTCTTTCCAGCTGATTAAGAAAATGAATTCTAGTCTTCTTTAGGTATCAAATTACGATTTCGATTATATTAGCGGTCAAGTAATACAGGCAGGATCACGGGTACAACACATAAGACATGCTAGTGGGTCATAGACTACCCGAACATGGCATAATAGTAGCTACGCACGGACTCCCATCACCTCGTACGTACGTAGCCCCCCCGAAGATAATAGCATATACTTAATTAATTCACCTAGGGGGACAGTTCTCCCTCACAAAGTTAGAAAGGAGACTTACCTCGCTCCGAAATTCCATAACCGGCCTCTAAGCCCTTCCGATGACTCCAAACGTCGCACAACGCTTCAAAACTATCCAAACAACAACAATACAATGAAAATATACTCCAATAATTGCAACAATTCCAAATTATATAACTTCCCAACCTCGCTTAGTGAAATGACCAAAATGCCCTCGATCCCACGTGCCCGGAATCCGAAATTTCTCGAAGATACATTCTACCCATAGCTTTACTAGTTCAAATATACAATTTACTCTAAATTCCATGCTCAAATTCGTGGCTGAAAACCCAAATTACCATTTTCTTGGTTCCTTTAAGATTTCTCAATTCCTACCAATTTCCATGTCTAATCCATGTATATAATCTTGTATTTAACTTTAAAACGGGAGGAATTTACATACCTTGATATGCAGGATGAAAATCCCCCTTTTAAGCCTCGCAAAATCGCCATGCCAAGATGAAAATAGTGAGGAAATGGCCAAAATTTGCATATCAACTATTCTGTCCAGGCGCCAATTACTCTCTGCGTTCGCATACCCACGAGCCCGTTAGCAGAGATTCCTTAAGCCAACACTCTGAGATCGCGGTCCCCTACCCGTGTTCGCGTAGGCCAAAGGGCGCCCAGGCCCCCAGCTCCCTTTTCCTCTATGCGTTCGCACATCAGACCCTACAATCGCATAGGACAACCCAGCAGCCTTCACAAATCCTTCTATGCGATCGCAAACAACTACCCTCGATCGCACAGGTCAAATCCAAGCAGCCTCCAAATCCTTCTATGCTATCGCACACCCACTCACACAATCACATAGAGTAAATACCTGTTGTACTCACACCAGAAAACCAGCAACCCTCTCAAGGCAAAAATCGACCCGTTGAGCATTCGAAACACGCCCGAGGCCCAGAGGCCTCAACCAAAACTACCAACCAGACCCAATACCTCATTTGAACTTAGTCGAGCCTCTAAATCACATCAAACAATGCCTAAATCATGAATCAGACTAAAATTCAAACTTTATGAACTTAGAAATTCCAACTTCAACATCTGACGCCAAAACCTATCAAATCACGTTCTATTGATCTAAAATTTTGCACACAAGTCATATTCGACATTACAGACCTGCTCCAACTTCCGGAATCGCATTCCCACCCTGATATCAAAATTTTCACTTCCGGTCGGATTTCTCAAAAACCTTCAAATTTCTATCTTTAGCCAAATGACTCCAAAATGACCTAAGGACATCCAAATTCACTTCCGATCGCACTCCTAACTCCAGAATCACCATACGAAGCTATTCCCAGACTCGGAATCCCAAACATACATCCACATCATTGAAATGCGCTTCAAGCCAAACTTAGGAAATTTCTTCAAAAATGTTGACTTCCACAATATGCATCGAAACGCTCCCGGGTTATCCAAAACCCGATCCGGACATACGCCCAAGTCCGAAATCATCATACGAACCTGCAGGAACCTTCAAATCCTGATTCGGAGGTCGTTTACTCAAAATTCCAATCTTAGTTGATTCTTCCAACTTAAGGCTTCTGAAATGAGAATTTTCTTTCCAAATCAACTCTAAACTTTCCGAAATTCAATTCTGGCCACATCTACAAGTCATAATACCTGAAATGGAGCTGCTCACGACTTCAAACCGTTGAACGACGCGCTAGAGCTCAAAACGACCAGTCGGGTCGTTACATTCTCCCCTACTTAAATAGACGTTCGTCCTCGAACGTGCCAAGAACTGCTCTAGAGTTATCCGAAATCACTGTTTAACACCTCGAGCACCTTCCCGTGCTACTACAACCCAATTGAGTACATTAGCTTGATCAACTCTGAAGATTTCATCTTTTATCCATATAATAAGCTCATAGTTCATTCAAACACCTGAAATTTCTCTGCCAGGCCTAGTTCCAATATATGAACACCGTATAAACTACCATACGAGGCACCAGAACAAAACTGTGTACCTTTTCTGAATCGGCACCATACACTGCATAATCCATCATCTGACCACAATTACGCTCCCTGAACCTTAATAGCCAGAATTCTATGAATTTGATGCTCTCAATGCACCTTATAAGATACATACATACGTCCTGCTATAATGCTGACGATACCACCACAACGGAGGAGATGTGTATAAATTCATACCCAACTGCAGAGTTAACAAATCATTGAATATCTCATCTCGACTAGAACCATCACCTCATTATGACCCTGGATAATGGTATTTGTTCTTTAATATACACTTCACATAACCTTATCGCACTGATCTCTGATCCGATAATCTCGTCTCACCCAGTATGAACTGCTCAGACAACAAATCACCCCAAATATGACCAACAGCCTCACATTAGACCACATCGCGCCAATAGGCCATAACTCAACTTGATAAATAAGAAATGAATCAGGAAGAGACTAGTCAACTCACACAACTAATATGATATTTTCTCATAAAATAGAAAGTAAAACATAAGAAATAAATATACATTAACCCTTCTCATCATCAGACTGTTGCGGCGTGCAACCCTATCCAAATAACATACCCGTGGTGGCATGCCACCCGATCCCATCATAAAACTGACATAAGGAAATATATATGGAGCTGAATTTCTCACTATTACACATTACCGAATATTGGTCACAAGCACGCTAAGTGCATAATACCATCCTGGGGATACTGATAGAGCCGCATGCTACAAAACTCAAGCACAACTGAGGTGCGATATATATATATATATATATATATATATATATACACTCTGGATCTCAAGAGCTATCCTACTCACCTAACATCATAACTACGCGGGACCTCAATACATACAAAATCATCAAGCCGTTTCACAACTCACACTTACACAATCTTTTCGCGGTCATGCTTCCACGACCTTCCACACAAGGCAACAAGACACATCAAGAACCTATGACCAGGGTACAAAGCCTCTTCCACCGAATATTAATCTCAGGTGACACTGAAAATAACACCAGCTTACTCTGAACTTTCGAATCTCTTTTTCTTGCTCTTCCGACCTCATGACTTCCTTATTAATCACCGAATCGCAACCTCGATTATTACTCCCAGTTACATACTGCTTACCACACCTAACATGCCAATCCTTAAGTAGTAGTCCATACCACCATAACCCTTTTGGGGTCCGCCTACACCTGACATGCTATATCACTCAAATGCTCCCACATGAAATCCATTACGACGGCCGACAAGCCCCCACACACCGGCACAAACCACCTGCATAACTTAATCACATCCAAGGAACTGATCACTGCCGTAAATGTGCCATTTCAACCATGGCTAATCAATCTATCTTCTTTTAATCATCTTTAATTGCTTCAGGAATAATAGCAACTTCCTTCAACTCATAGAAAACTCAACCCTCACTCATCCCGAGTGACCTTGATTCACGAGAGTATGCTGCCTAAATCTCGCAACCCGTCTCATACCCTCCTGATAATCTTTCTACAATCCGGAGTTTATTTCTCTTACTCCTCCAATACTATCTTGCATGCGGAAACATATCATAGAACATTCCAACCATCCTCCTTTTTCTCAAAAATTACTCTGCAAAAGCTCGATTCTCGATCATACTGCTGCCTAAAACCCTTAAACACCGCATTCTTAACTTTTGAACTCACCAGGACCGCTATTGAGAGTCACCCACTCTGACTGGCCCCGAATAGAATCAACTCCAAGGCTCTTCTAGCACATGAATACCCCTTTCAAGGAAACACGTGACCGAGTCACTATCCTGACAGCTCACCTTTGCCTTAAGCAAAATTCTGAATCTTCCAAAGCCTAACCCTGGCCCGACAAGGCCAATTTTTGCGCACATTCATCAAATCCCACGCACAATCACCATTTTAGTCCTTTCCCTTAGCTGCAATAACTTGCCAACACGCCGACAATCGGCAACCCTATGATAACACAATCCTGCAACCCAATTGCACATGGTGGGACTCCCCCACTTAGCCCAAAGCTACTCCTTGCACCACTCTAGACCTCGCCGAGATCCTTTCTCCTTTGATAACATGATCTTGCTCAACCAATCCGTCCAATTCTTCCAAATTATCTGGCTAGCACTCCCTAAATACTCAAATTCTCTAGCATCATTCACACATTCTGCCTCCTACCGAATAGCCACTAGAACCCCTCACAGAGACCTGCCAACAATGCCACCGCTAACCTATTCACAAGAGATAACCCACCTGTGGAAATCACCCGCGGACACCTTCCAACAACGCTGAAATGCACGCTCTCTGTGACTTCAATACCATATCCTACGCCCTGATTCATGTACCAACTTTACTAGTCCGTCCGATCCTCATGGACATCCATGAAATGCGCGATAATATCTTCAAATTCCAAGCTATGCTGCCGCTCCCCTACTTTGCGACTGCTCGACTTCCGCTTCTTACACCTGGACTCCTAGAAATGGAACCACCGCCTAGCCTCACTTCAGGATCAATCTCTGTAGCTCTCAAACAAGCAGATCACCACGACTTCTAGCTCTCCGAAGATCGTCTTTCTCTAGCTGCCTTCATTATCAACACTTATCCGGTATTGAACCACCGCACCTCGCGATCTCTGCTAACCACATTCTTCAATACTTCTTCTCAATACTCTGACACCACACAACCGAAGAAACCATAGCATCGACAAACTTAACACATTCCATCCGATCAATGACGGCGACTTCACGTCACAGTGCATATCCCACCTCACTTGAAGACACCAAGTCTTACTACTTTATCAACCCCAACCGGACCATTCATAACCCAAATGCCTTTCCTCTACCGGAACTAAAATACCAAAATCTCGAGATCAAACTCTGAGAAGACCTCCCTTCAAACCATTCATCACCCCCAACATACGGGCAAGCATTCTATCATCATATCGACATCACGCGATAACCAATCGCAAGCATCATCACTACCTGAGCATAGCCTTAAGACTCCCAGAAACACAACTACTGAGATAAAACAACATATTATTCTTTCGGAGGGCCATAACAACATCCCCAACCAATTACACATGGAGACATCTCGAATTACATCCGTAGCACCATTTCAATTCCTCAAATTCCTGATTCATAGCAAGCGCTTCGCGACGCGTAAGATTGAGTAAGAATAAACTTAGGCATAAGCCTTAAAGGAATCAAATCACACGATGAGGAATCAAGAAGGGAAGTACTCCTAACAGCCATGTAGTCTCTCGAAGATAATTACACACGTCTCAGTACCGATCCGCAAGACTCTACTAGACTTGCTCATGACTCGCGAGACCTAAGGGAACCTAGTGCTCTGATACCATGTTATCACGACCCAAAATACATAAGGTCGTGATGGCGCCAGACATCATTGTCAGGCAAGCCAATCATTAATTAATCGAAATAATTTCCGGTTTAAACATTTATGAAAAAAACATTTCCTTTCACTTTATTATATATTAACTAAATAAAAATTTGTTAAGTAAAACAATGGTTTGAATATTACACTTTAGCAAATATATCCCAACACATCCCAGAACCCGGTGTCACAAGTACATGAGCAATTTCTAAGAATTTATACAATCATCACAAAGCCTGTCCAAAATACAAATTGGACAAGGAAATTTAAAATAAAAATAAATACAGTACGGGGGAGACTCTGTCAGCTGCGAATCGCCTCCGGATGATGCAACTCGCCTAAGTCTCCAACCATACATGTAACTATGAAGGTACCTGTGCAATAAAAATGCACAACAAGTGTAGCATGAGTACAAAAAAAACGTGTACTCAATAAGTAGCCCGCCTAACCTCAGAAAGGTAGTGACGGGAGGTCGAATTAGACACTCACTAAGGGCTAGCAAATTAATTAACATCATATCATGAACATGGTAGGCATGTAGGGGTAGTAAAGCAGCAATATATAAGGCACTGAAATCCAAGTAAATACTGGAAATAACAAACAGTTACCACTTCCTCATTTTCCCCCAATATTTTAAATAAACAATTTCCTCTCTAATTTCCCCAAATATCTTGTCACTTTTAAAAATTCATGAAAAATATTTAACAATTTAGCATGCGCATACGGGATAAGGACAACCGGCCTCAACCGTCATAATAATCATCTTTGTGCACTGCCGAGGATCGAACGGCCCGTACCAAAAGTGCACCTCTCAATAAAATACTCATGTCTATGCACTGCCGAGGATCGAACGGCCCGTTCCAAAAGTGCATCTCTCAATAAAATACTCATGTCTATGAACTGTCGAGGATCGAACGGCCCGTAACAAAAGTGCATCTCTCAATAAAAATACTCAAGTCTATGCACTGCCGAGGATCGAACGGCCCGTACCAAAAGTGAATCTCTCAATAAAATACTCATGTCTATGCACTGCCGAGGATCGAACGGCCCGTACCAAAAGTGCATCTCTCAATAAAATACTCATGTCTATGCACTGCCGATGATCGAACGGCTCGTACCAAAAAAGTGCATCTTTCAACCCGCCGTGGCGTACGGCCCGCTCCCATGGGAGTGGGGGAAATAACACTCTGCTCACGGAATGCAAATTTCAAAACGGTCACATGCAGTCAGGCACAATCAACAGTCCACCCCGAATACGTCGAGAAAACAAATACTCAAGTAAATGACAGGTTTCTCTTTTTAAAACCATAAAATAGTGTTTAAATCCTTTTTTTCGAAATTTATTTGCCAAGTCTAATAATATTCAATAATATCACTTTATCAAGTATACGATTAACCACGGAGGAAAACAATTCTCTTTCCAGCTGATTAAGAAAATGAATTTTAGTCTTCTTTAGGTATCAAATTATGATTTCGATTATATTAGCGGTCAAGTAATACAGGCAAGATCACGGGTACAACACATAAGGCATGCTAGTGGGTCCTAGACTACCCGGACATGGCATAATAGTAGCTACGCACAGACTCCCATCACCTCGTACGTACGTAGCCCCCAAAGATAATAGCATATACTTAATTAATTCACCTAGGGGAACAATTCCCCCTCACAAAGTTAGAAAAGAGACTTACCTCGCTCCGAAATTCCATAACTGGCCTCCAAGCCCTTCCGATGACTCCAAATGTCGCACAACGCTCCGAAACTATCCAAACAATGACAAACCAATGAAAATATACTCTAATATTTGCAACAATTCCAAATTAAATAACTTTCCAACCCCGCTTAGTGAACTGACCAAAATTCCCTCGCGCCCACGTGCCTGAAATTCGAAATTTCTCAAAGATACATTCTACCCATAGCTTTACTAGTTCAAATATACAATGTACTCTAAGTTACATGCTCAAATTCGTGGCTGAAAACCCAAATTACCATTTTCTAGGTTCCTTTAAGATTTCCCAATTCCTACCAATTTCCATGTCTAATCTATGCATATAATCTTGTATTTAACTTAAAAACGGGAGGAATTTACTTACCTTGATATGCAGGATGAAAAACTCCCTTTGAAGCCTCCCAAAATCGCCATGCCAAGATGAAAATAGTGAGGAAATGGCCAAAATTCGCATATAAACTATTATGTCCAGGCCCCAATTACTCTCTGCGTTCACATACCCACGAGCGCGTTCTCAGATCTTCCTCAAGAAAACACTCTGTCATCGCGGTTCCCTACCCGCTTTCGCATTGGCCAAAGGGCCCCCACGCCCCTAGCTCCCTTTTCCTCTATGCGTTCGCACACCAGACCCTGCGATCGCATAGGACAACCCAACAGCCTTCACAAATCCTTCTATGTGATCAGAAACAACTACCTGCGATCGCACAAGCCAAATCCAAGCAGCCTCCAAATCCTTCTATGCGATCGCACACCCACTCACGCGATCGCATAGAGTAAATACCTGCTGCACTCACACCAGAAAACCAGCAACCCTCTCAAGGAAAAAACCGACCCGTTGAGCATCTGAAACACGCCCGAGGCCCCCGAGACCTCAACCAAAAATACCAACCAGACCCAATACCTAATTTGAACTTAGTTGAGCCTAAAAATCACATCAAACAATGCCTAAATCACGAATCGCACTAAATTCAAACTTTATGAACTTAGAAATTCCAACTTCAACATCTGACGCCGAAACCTATCAAATCATGTCCGATTGACCTCAAATTTTTCACACAAGTCATATTCGACATTACGGAACTGCTCCAACTTCCGGAATCACATTCCGACCCTGATATCAAAATTTCCACTTCCGGTCGGATTTCTCAAAACCTTCAAATTTCTATCTTTAGCCAAATGACTCCAAAATGATCTACGGGCATCCAAATTCACTTATGATCGTGCTCCCAACTCCAGAATCACCATACGAAACTATTCCCAGACTCCGAATCCCAAACGGGCATCCACATCACTGAAATGCGCTTCAAGCCAAACTTAGGAAATTTCTTTTAAAATGCTGACTTCCACAATATGCATCGAAATGCTCCCAGGTCCTCCAAAACCCGATCCAGATATACGCCGAAGTCCGAAATCATCATACGAACCTGAAATAACCTTCAAATCCTAATTTAGAGGTCGTTTACTTAAAATTCCAATCTTAGTTGATTCTTCCAACTTAAGGCTTCTGAAATGAGAATTTTCTTTCCAAATCAATTCTAAACTTTCCGAAATTCAATTGCGGCCACACCTACAACTTATAATACCTGAAATAGAGCTGCTCACGACTTCAAACCACTGAACGACACGCTAGAGCTCAAAACGACCGATCAGGTCATTACATTGACCGCTTTCTAAATTTGGTAACAATTTAGCTTAAACTTACAATTCTACCCTTAAGGAGAAGCTTTTATAACTATAAAAATACTCTAGGACCTTTTTGACTTGTTTAGGACCACAAATTTCAGAAATCTTCATTGTTTCTTAATCAAAGACCTGTTTTTTAGCTTAACCTTGGGCGGATTAGTGACCTCTTCATTCATTCACATTTCAACCTACTTTGACCTGTCAAAATTCTGCCCATTTGACATCCATACCCCTCCCCCCCTTGTTGAAGAAGTTGTGGAAGTGTTGATTGAGAATATGTCAGTGCGGGCTGAGTCTGAATGGTGCAGGTTTTGACCTTTGTACTTGTTTATTATCCAAACATCCTTGTAAGATCCAAGGAAAGAGCTCCATGTCAAGGAAAATAGTGGTGAACATCAAGTATGGGAAAGAAGGTTTATGTGTTCACTGAGGATGGTTGGGATTTTCAGTTTAGAAGGAATCCTTTTGAAAGAGAAATGCAAGAAATAGACTTGGAGCCTGTTTGGATTGGCTTTAAAAGGTGAATTTTCAGTAGAAATGGATTTTATGTCGAAAAATAATAAGTTGAGGTTGATCAGCTTATTCTGTTTGACTTGTTTTAAGCAGTTTTAAATTTATTTTAAGCACTTTTTAAATTAGTCAAAAACTGAAAAAAGCTAAAAAGAACTTAAAAGCTGATTAGACCAGCTTAAAAGTCAATCCAAACACCCTCTTATTCATTCAAAAGATGCATAAAGTTTCAGTCATACATGGAAAGGAAGATAAACTAATTGTGAATTTGTTCCCCTTGAACTTGAAAGTGGAAATTCTAGATTGCATAAAGGATTGAGTAGAGCAAGTTCTTAAATATGGGCATCAGGGAACGTATTCGCAGTTAGGATAGACATATACCTAATTGTCTTGCTTGGTTGATTTACAGGAATTATAAATGCGTTCTTGTTAGTTCTAATTCCATAGACATATAGGCGTTAGGTTAGCTTTAATAGGCGAGTAAGAACTCGAAAGATTCTTATGAGCAATATTAACCCTGTCAAGCAATAAACCAGATAAATTAATTAGTCAATTTAATTGAAGAATACAATATGATTTTTAGATAACCCATAACCCTAGATCGGTTTCATCGCACTGGTAACATAAAAATCTGATATCCTTTTGTTCAGAGTTCATTATTTTTTTTTCTTTATTTTAATTAGTTTAGAATCAAATACTTCTAGGTTTAATCCTTGTTTATATAATTAGGATAGTCTAATTTAGTTAATAGTTAATCAGAATTCCTCGTGGGTTCGACATCCGACTTTTAGTCACTTTATTACTTGACGACCGCGTATACTTGCGTGTGCGTTTGGCCGCAACAAGTTTTTGGCGTCGTTGCCGGGGATTTAGCAATTAGCTATTTTTGTAGATTATACTTTTTTTTATCTATTCATGTTTCCTTTGATTTAGTTTAGTTAGTATTTTTATTTTATTATAACATGTCCTCTTGGAATGAAATTTTTTTGAATGATGGTTATTCTTATTTTGATGATCCTTGTCCATATTGTGGAGGACCCCACTGGTGGAAAAATTGTCAGAATGTTCTCGGGAGCGAGTTGTGTGCACAATTTCAATTCTTTGGGTGGAATATTTGTATTATGTGTGGTGGTCAAGATGGTCATTGAGATGGTTGCCCTAATTCTTTTCATCCTTCTATGATCCCTTATTATGATGATGTTTCTAAGTTTGATAGGGGCAATGAAGTGCAGGATATGAAACCTGATGCATATATTAGGGATATTTTGAGGCAAGTAGCAGAGCAACAGGACAAACTCAAAAAAGATATGAAAATAATGAGGGAAACAATCACAAGAATGAAGGTCAAGATGGAAGAATTGAATGAAGAGAGCAAGTTTCAGCAAGAGGAAATTTTTGAAGAAGTGGAGATTTTTAGCCAAACATGGCTAGCGGAACAAACTGAAAAGTTAGAATTTTATGAGGCTCAACGTGAGGAAATTACTAATGGGATGAGACACTTTATAGAAGGAAGATCTGAATTGGGACAAGAGATCGATAAATTTGGCACTACTATTCACGACTTAGAGGCTCAATTCAATGCAAAGATTGATGTGTCTAGCACCCAACAAAATAGTTCTGAGTGTTGTGTGAAGTTGAAAAGGAGCTTATATGCCAAATTGAGGAGCTAAAAGTAGAGAGTCAATCATTCGAGCATATGTTTGTTGATGATGCCCATGTTGAGAAAAGTACACTAGAATCATGCAAGGAAGCAGATAATGTTATATTTGACGACTCTTGTGCATGTAAATATGAGGATTTAAAGAGTAATACAGTTCTAGAGTTAGGGCGTATTGGTCATCATTCCATACATTTTTCAACATTGTGTTTGGATGATGACATGGAAATCGAGTCATCTGAGCCTTTGGAAGAGTGCAAAAGCTAGATGGTTATAAATAAGTGTGGGGTGCCCGCACAAGGAACCATCTTTGGGAAAAATCTGAGTACCTCGTGAGTTATTTGTGCATCGGCCTTTGGCCTTTCAGGGAGTTTCTTGTCCACCCTCATTATGTTTTGATTTATTTGTGCATTGGGGACACTGCACTCTTTTAAGTGTAGGGTGGGAGGAATTCCTTTAGATCATTAGTAGTATTATATTAGTATATTAATTTCTTATTTTTTCAGTTTCGTATTTTTGTTTTTTTATAATAGTGTAGTATTTTAGGTGATTCATTTTATAATAAAAAAATGAAAAATTAAAAAAAAATGGACTTTTCCCGACGATGGATCTCCTAGAAAGTTTTCTTGAGGGATTAAAGTCTAAACAAAAATCCAAAAATATGTCTTTTAGCTTTCTTTAGGTAGTAATAATCCCCTGTGATTTTTCTTTGTGCCTCGGTTATTTTCCATGGATATAGTTTGAACTGGGTAGTAGTATTTTTCTTATTATTTTTAGAGTAGATTAGAATTTAGGGAATAAATTGAGGAAGAAAGATGAGATTCCTAGGCGCCCTTGAGTTGTTTGATAGTATCATATTTAGGCTTCGGCATGTGTAGTATCTTCCCTATGATTTGAAATTATTGATGATGCATTGCTTACTTAGATAGCATATTTTGTGACGCCTATGTCTCATTTACATGACTTGTATTCACTTTGCGCTTAATGCTTAATATCCTGTGTCTTTGTGAATAATTGCATTAGTTTGAGAATCGCAATGAGATCTTACTTAGTGAGCCATGTGCCATGTGTGGTGAGATTTTTTGTGTAGTCCATGTCATTGTACTTGTGTCTAGAACTTGCCCCATACGTGAGTTGAAGCAAAATTTGAGGTGATGCTCGGTTTGAAAAATAATTTTAGGCTTTCTTTGATCTTTTTGAGCTTATTGCTTATCATAAATAAAATTTATTCCTAGTTACACATTTTGAGCCTATACACTTTTATTTGGTACCCACCTTTTACAAACTTATACCTTTTTTGTTCTTAATTGACGTTGTTTTGATCCTTTTACCTCTTAAAGCACTTTAATTGTGAAATGGACTCTAAAAGAAGTAAGAAGGGATTAAGTGTGAGGTGGCTCTTGAGTGAAACCAATGAAAGGGAGAAAGGTGCACTTGTTTTTATAAAATAATAAATCACTAGCGAAAATTGGAAAAAAAAATAGTTGGAAAAAAAAAAAAGAGAAAAATCTGAAAAAAAAGAAGGAAAAATAGAGATGAATAAATTGTTGTCTTTTTCTTGCTAGTGTGTACGAATTAAAGTAGTGCTTAAAGAAGAAGTAAACGTTTTCGGGGGTGATATTGTTTGTGAAATTGAAGTGGCGTTGAAGACAATACGCTTAAAGTAATTTTATGATGCGTTAAAGTGCTTAGGAGTGTGAGTCACTATTCCTAAAATATATCATACCCGTCCCTTAGCCCACATTACAACCACAAAAAAGTCCTAATTGATTTTAGATCGAGTGAGCCTACATTAGTAGACATTTACATTAAGGGCAAGCCTATGGTACCAATTGCATGCATGTGACTTCTTTGTGAGAGTGAGAGATTTGTTTGATATATGTGAGTCCTTAAACTATATTTCATCATGAGATTCGAATGTGTGGATTCAATTTACTCTCTTGTTCTTATTGTGAGGGCACATGGTTTCATGAGAGATAGGTAACATTATTAGACTACTCTACGACGTTGGGTGTTCAAGACATGAGTGCGTTGTGACATTGAGTCAGTTTTTGAGGTTACGGTTGTTATGAGCATGTTGTCTTTGTTTGAATAATTTTGAAGTATGGAATAAGTTAAAGGGAAGTGTGTGGTGATTGCATATGCTAGAGTTTAATTGTTGCTATCAACCATGGTCATTGGTGTAGAGTGCTCAAAAATAGAGTTATTTGTTGGTTGACTCGAGGACGAGCAATGTTTAAGTGTGGGGTGTTGATGTTTGGCTTAAAGTATGAATATTTTATGTATATTGCCTCACATTTTGCTCATGTCTCGTATATTTAAGATGTTTAATGTGATGGTTTGTGCTAAATTATGGTATTTCTATGTGTAGAAATCATTCAGATGCAATTTGGGACGTCACGACGCGAATTGGAGCAAAATCCGAGAAAAAAGACAATTTTGAGGGCCACAACCAACGTGGGGCGCTGAATGTGGCACAGTTTCCAGAATGCAAAATGTTTGAGCGCCAAGGCCAGCGCCCCACGCTGCCCTGGACGCTCGGGACATGATGTTTCCCTATTCCTCCTAGGATTCGGGTATTTCGACCCTAAGAAGACCCCAACTCATATAAAATCCACCCTAAACCTATTTTGGTGGGGAAGACGTGACTTTTAGAGGAAAACACAAGCACAGAGCCGCCATGGAGGTCATAATTCATCTTTTCTTCAGCCAAACTTAGTATTTGTTATGCTCTTTTGTATGATTTGTTGTTTGGCTATCATGTCTATGTGGAGCTAAACTTCACGTTCTAGGGTTGTGGTTCTTTCATGACTATTGTTATTCAGATATTGATTTTTCTTTCTTGAGTTATCATATTGGTTTATTTATTCAATCTTGCGCTTAATTATTTAATTGCTTGATCACCAATTGAATACTATCTACGAATCTAGAATTCAACTCGAAAGTGGGAATTCAAGATTGCATAAAGGATTGAGTAGAGCAAGTTCCTGAACTTGGGAATCGGGGAACGGATTCGCAGTTAGGATAGACATATACCTAATTGCCTTTCTTGGTTGATTTACAGGAATTATAAATGCGTTCTTGTTAGTTCTAATTTGATAGACATATCGGCGTTAGGTTAGCTTGAATAGGCGAGTAAGAACTCGAAAGATTCTTATGAGCAAGTATGGGAAAGAAGGTTTATGTGTTCACTGAGGATGGTTGGGATTTTCAGTTTAGAAGGAATCCATTTGAAAGAGAAATGCAAGAAATAGACTTGGAGCCTGTTTGGATTGGTTTTAAAGGGTGATTTTTCAGTAGAAATGGCTTTTAAGTCGAAAATCAATAAGTTGAGGTTGATCAGCTTATTGTTTTTGGCTTGTTTTAAGCAGTTTTAAATTTATTTTAAGCACTTTTTAACTTAGTCAAAAACTGAAAAAAAAGCTAAAAAGAACTTAAAAGCTGATTTGACCAGCTTAAAAGTCAATCCAAACACCCTCTTATTCATTCAAAAGATGCAGAAAGTTTCAGTCATACATGGAAAGGAAGATAAACTAATTGTGAATCCGTTCCCCTTGAACTCGAAAGTGAGAATTCTAGATTGAATAAAGGATTGAGTAGAGCAAGTTCTTGAACCTGGGCATCGGGGAATGTATTCTCAGTTAGGATAGACATATACCTAATTGCCTTGGTTGGTTGATTTACAGGAATTATAAATGCATTCTTGTTAGTTCTAATTCCATAGACATATAGGTGTTAGGTTAGCTTGAATAGGTGAGTAAGAACTCGAAAGATTCTTATGAGCAATATTAACCCTGTCAAGCAATAAACCAGATAAATTAATTAGTCAATTTAATTGAAGAATACAATATGATTTTTAGATAGCCCATAACCCTAGATCGGTTTCATTGCACTGGTAACATAAAAATCTGATATCCTTTTGTTTAGAGTTCATTATTTATTTTTATTTATTTTAAGTAGTTTAGAATCAAATACTTCTAGGTTTAATCCTTGTTTATATAATTACGATAGACTAATTTTGTAACGACCCGACCGGTCGTTTTGCCTTATCGGACCCCATTCCCCTAAATGAAACTTCCCATAGTGGCTTATTATGATTTATGACTTGCGGGGACTGGTGGTCCGGGATTCGGAGGTGTTTAGAGCGCTATAGGAACATTTGGTTCCTTAAGGTTGTCCGTTAAGGCCAAGTTTGACTTTGGTCAACATTTTGGGTAAACGACCTCAGAATCGAGTTTCGTCGATTCCGGTAGCTTCGTATGATGATTTCAGACCTGGGCATATGTTCTGAATGGGTTTCTGATTACCCGAGAGCGTTTCGGCGCCTAATATTGAAATAAGAAGTTCCTTAAGTTCCTATTGTGGTTTCGGAAGTGTTTTTGTGTTATCGAGATCTGAACGGAATTTCGTGACCGCGAATAGTTCCGTTATGTCATTTATGACTTGTCTGCAAAATTTGGTGTCATTCCGAGTAGTATAGGTCGGTTCGGCGAAGTCTAGAATACTTAAAGTTCCTAAGTTTGGTTCTTGGGGTTTTGAGGTGTAATTTTGAGTTTTAGCGTTGTTTTGGGTGTTCCGAAGGCTCGAGTGAGTCCGTATTATGATTTGGACTTGTTGGTATATTTGGACGAGGGCTCGGGTGGGCCCAGGTGCCTCCTAGACACCACACGAGGCCAAAAACCAGCTGAAATAGCTGTTGGTGCACCTGTACTGGTGTGACCGCAGGTGCGGTTGCCCAGTTGCAGGTGCGGGACCGCTCCTACGGTCCCAGCCTCGCAGGTGTGACCCCCAGTGGTCAGGCCAATTATCGCAGGTGCGGATAAAATTACGCAGGAGCGGAGCCGCAAGTGCGGTCCCACTCCGCAGGTGCGGGTCAAGGCTTCCTAGTCCATTTCCGCAGGTGCGAGCCCTTGCTCGCAGGTGCAGTCCTCGAGTCGCAGGTGTGGAAACACTGTTCAGATAATGTGCTTTTATACACGGGTTTTAATTCATTTTTCTCATCTTCGTTTTCTTCCTTGGGGCGATTTCCACCATTTTAGAGGGGAAAACGACCTGTTTATTGAAGGTAAGTAAATTCTACTCTAATTTTAGCTTCATGCATGGATTACAAGCTAAATTAACTACCTAAATTAGTGAAAAATCAAGAATTGGGTAGTAACCTAGGGCTTTCGATAATTTGAGAATTTACCCGTGAATTACCTATAAAATCAAGTAGAAATCATGTATTAATGATCCTTAGGCTATGGGTGAGTATTCCCTTCGAGAATTTTTGGAATCCGAGCATGTGGGCCCGGGATTAGATTTTAGAATTTCTTCAAGAATGGTGAGTTTGGCTAAGTAATAGGAGAATTCCCTGCTTTGGATATAAATTGTTATATTTTTATAACATTTGGCTAGTTTCGAGTCCTCGGGTGTAGAGTTCGGAGTTTCGGGCGTGTTCTCGGTCCGAGGAGTAAATTCGGCACAAGGTGAGTCTCCTTTCTAACCTTGTAAGGGGCAAATTGTCCCCTTAGGTGATTTCAATGCTATATGTAATAATTGTGGGGGCTACGTACGTACAAAGTGACGAGAGTCCGTACGTAGCGACTATTACTATTATGTCCGGGTAGTTAGGCCCACATGATGCCTTGTATTTTACATGATACAAACTGTATGCTTAATGAATTAACGTTACATGTTTCTTATTCCCCGAAGTCACGAAATTTGAGAAAAACTTGTAAGAAATTGTTCAGTGAAAGGTATTTTCTTTTAAAAAGGAATAATGTGTGTGCATGTGACCGCTTCGCAATTTACTTTCTGTGAGCGGAGTGTGATTCTCCCACTCTTATGGGAACGGGCCATACACCACAGTGGATTGAGAGATGCACTTTTGATACGGGTTGTTCGATCCTCGACAGTGCATAATGAGGATTGAGGGATGCACTTTTGGTACGGGCCGTTCGATCCTCGTCAGTGCACGAACATGACTATATTATGACTCTGGTCGGTTGTCCTTACCCTGCATGCGTATGATTTAATTGTTCTAAATTCATGGATATTTATTTGACAGATATTTGGGGGAAAGTGAAGTGGTAATTGTTTTATTCATGCCCAGTACCTTCCTTGGATTTTAGTACCTTGCATATATATTTGTTGCTTCACTGCCTTTACATGCCTACCGTTTCTATTATATCCTGTTAAATTATACTATTGGACCTTAGTGAGTGTCAGGTCGACCTCTCGTCACTACCTCTTCGAGGTTAGGCGGGATACTCACTGGGTGTGTGTATATATATATATATATATATATATATTTATGTACTCATGCTGCACTTCTGTACTTAATTGTACAGGTTCTGAGGCTTGTGCATCTGGTTATCCGACCGGAGCTTGACATTCTGGACCTGACTCCACGGTGAGCTGCCTCCCTTGGCGATTCTTAGCAGTACTATGGAGTTATCTTTTGTTTGTTTCTGTCTATTTCTTTCAGACAGCTGTACAGTTGTATCATCTTTCGTATATTCTACTAGTTCGCCTATCGACTTGTGACACTAGTTCTTGGCACACACATAGTAGACTCTATATTTTGGGACTGTATATTGGTTCACGATCATTGTGGCTGTATTTACTTAAGTTGGTTTAATTAAATGATCTAAGCTTAAAACTTTTGGAAATTTGTGGGGTTGGTATGTCAAATAAGGATAATCTCCTTAGTAAACAACTTTTAGCTTGCCTGACTCCGGTGTTTGGCGCCATCACGACCGTGTTGGATTTTGGGTCGTGACAACATGGTATCAGAGCACTAGATTCACATAAGTCTTAAGTTGGTTAATGTATCGTATATTCTACGTCTGTGCTTATCCTCAGGAGGCTATAGGGTGTTAGGAAACCTCTCTTTGTTCTTATTCTATAGTGCAGTCGATGATTTACTAAATTCATTCTTCTATTCTCTCACAGATGGTGAGGACGCGTGCATATGATGTTCCAGACCCGGGAAGGGCCGCTACCCCTACTGGTAGAGGCCCGGGGAGGGCACCGACCTGTAGTAGGGGACGAGGGCATCCCAGAGCTATTCCGTTCCCGCCACTAGAGGACCCTATTATAGAGGAGCAGGATGAGGTGCCTCCAGCAGATCTTGCACCAGTAGACTTTATGACGGTGCCAGGCAATCATGGGCCGTATAATGTGATTTATGGACACTATGTCCCAGGCTGGTTTATTTCCAGCAGATCCTGCCACTTCCCAGGCGGGAGGGGGAGTCCAGACCCCTATGGCCTAGGCTGCAGGACAGACAGCAGCATTACATCATACCCCGGGTACACTACCGTGGATGGGTCCAGCCTATTGCAGCAACACCTAAGCCTAGACCAGCTGCGGACGGCGATCCGCATAAGTTATTGGATAGATGGATTCGATTGCACCCTCCAGTCTTTGGGGGTGAGCGAGGCGAGGACGCCCAGGATTTTATGGATAGGTTCAGGGACAAGCTGCACAACATGAGGATACTAAAGTCCCATGGAGTGGATTTCACTACCTTCAAGTTTGAGGGCAGAGCTCGTAGGTGGTGGCAGTCCTATATTCTCAGCAGGCCAGTAGATTCTCTTCCTGTCACTTGGGAGCAGTTCACGCAGATGTTTCTGGATTGATATATCCCACCCCTTGAGAGGGAAGATCTACGGTACCAGTTTGAGCGGCTAGAGCAGGGGCAGATGTCAGTGACAGATTATGAAGCCATATTTTCAGAGTTGTCTCGCCATGCACTTATGATATTGCCTACTGATGTAGAGAGGGTGCGGAGATTTGTGGCTGGGTTGCATCCAGGTATTAGGGCCACCATGGCCCGAGAGGTGGAGATGGGTACTCCTTATCAGCTCGTGGTAGAGATTGCTCGCAGGATCGAGGGGTATTGGCCGAGGAGCAGGGAGCAGGGGCAGCAGGATAAGAGGGATAGATTCTCTGGAGATATCAGAGGTGCCCCAGCGAGGGCAGGGGTCAGTATAGCAGTGGTTAGCCCAGCAGGCCTTTATATTCAGTACCTCCACCACCTCCCCGAGGTTTTCCAGCGAGGCCTCATTTCAGCACCATGCCAAATTGTTCCTACCTTCCTCCAGCCATTTAGAGTTCACACTGTGGTTATCCCAGTCATCCGAGATCCTCCGACCTTTACTTCAGTGCTATGCCAGAGGGCTCCCATCGCCCTCCGGCCATTCAGGGTTCTTCTTCGGGGCAGCAGACTATGGTACCTGGGAGTTGTTATGAGTGTGGAGAACCAGGTCATATGAGGAGGCAGTGTCCCAGGTTACAGGGCAAGGCCGTGCAACAGGGTTATCAGCCGATGGGTCCGGCATCAGCAGTCCGGCCACCTAGAGGTGGAGGACAGGTCGGCAAGGGTCGTCCTAGAGGTGGAGGCCAGTCAGGGGGAGGTCAGGAAGCTCTTGTTCACTCTGGTGGGGCCTAGTCTTCCGGTACTCCAACCAGATTCTATGCCATTCCGGCCAGATCAGATGCAGTGGCCTCAGACGTTGTGATCACAAGTATTATTACAGTATGTGGTAGAGAGGCATCGGTGTTATTTGATCCAGGATCCACTTATTCCTATGTTTCGGTTTTATTTGCTCATTTTCTGGATGTCCCTCGTGAGTCCTTGGGTTCACCTATTTATGTGTCCACTCCCGTGGCGATTCTGTGGTTGTAGACTGGATTTGCCGGTCCTGTGTGATTTCTTTTTGTGGGTTCGAGACTCGAGCGGATCTCTTATTGCTCGACATGGTTGATTTCGAGATTATTTTAGGCATGGATTGGCTATCTCCCTATCATGCTGTGCTATATTTCCATGCAGAGACAGTTACTTTAGCCATGCCCGAGTCGCCTAGGCTGGAGTGGAGAGGTTCCTCAATTAGTACAGCTAGCCGGGTTATTTCATTCTTAAAGGCTCGACATATGGTCGAGAAAGGTTTTCTAGAATATTTTGGTTATGTGCGGGACACCACCGCCGAGTCTCCGACAATTGATTCGGTGCCAGTCGATCGAGAGTTTGCTGATGTATTTCCTTCGGATCTTTCCGGCATGCCTCCGGATTGTGATTTTGATTTCTGCATTGATTTAGCTCAGTAACCCAGCCTATATCTATTCCTCTGTACCGTATGGCTCAAAAGAGTTGAAGGAGTCGAAGGAGCAGCTTGAGGAGTTGTTAGCTAAGGGGTTTATCAAGCCGAGTGTATCTCCGTGGGGTGCTCCAGTTCTATTCGTGAAGAAAAAGGATGGATCCATGCGGATGTGTATTGATTACCGCCAATTGAAAAAAGTTACCATTAATAACAAGTATTCTTTACCGCGCATCGATGATTTATTTGACCAGTTTCAGGGTGCTCGTGTGTTTTCTAAGATTGATTTGCGATCAGGGTATCATCAGTTGAGGATTCGGGCTTCAGATGTTCCGAAGACTGCTTTTCGTACGAGATATGGCCACTATGAGTTCCCGGTGATTTCCTTTGGCTTGACTAATTCCCCAGCAGCATTCATGGACTTGATGAATAGGGTGTTCAGGCTGTATATTGATTTCTTTGTCATTGTCTTCATTGATGACATTTTGATTTACTCACGTAGCCAGGGGGAGCAGGAGCAACATTTGAGAGTTGTGCTCCAAACTTTGCGAGAGCAGAAGCTATATGTTAAGTTCTCCAAGTGTGAGTTTTGGTTGGATTTTGTGGCATTTTGGGGACACGTGGTGTCCGGAGAGGGTATCAAGGTTGATCCTCAGAAGATCGAGGCAGTTCAGAGTTGGTCGCGTCCTACTTCAACTACAGAGATCATGATTTTTTTGGGCCTAGCAGGCTATTATCGCCGATTTGTGGAGGGGTTATCTTCTATTGCAGCTCCATTAACTAGATTGACTCAGAAGAATGCCCCGTTTCGATGGTCTGCCGAGTGTGAGGCGAGATTTCAGAAACTCAAGACAACATTGACCTCAGCACCAGTTCTAGTATTGCCTTCCGATTCTGGGATGTATACAGTATATTTCAATGCTTCACGCATTGGCTTGGGGTGTGTATTGATGTAGGAGGGGAGAGTTATTGCTTATGCTTCACGCCAGCTGAAGGTTCATGAGAAGAATTACCCTGTGCACGATTTGGAGTTGGCGGCGATTGTTCATGCTCTTAAGATTTGGAGGCACTACTTGTATGGAGTGTCCTATGAGGTTTATATAGACCACTGTAGCTTACAGCACTTGTTAAAGCAGAAGGATCTTAATTTGAGGCAGCGTAGATGGCTTGAGTTGTTGAAGGATTATGATATCACCATTCTTTATCACCCGGACAACGCAAATGTGGTAGCAGATGCTTTGAGCAGGAAGGTGGAGAGTATGGGTAGCTTGGCTTATATTGCATCAGAGGAGAGACCTCTAGCCTTGAACATTTATTCCTTGTCCAATCTCCTAGTGAGATTAGACCTTTCAGAGTCTCATCAAATTTTAGCACATGTGGTTGCTCAGTCTTCTTTTTTGGGGGAGATTAAGGCCCGACAGTTCTATGATCCGTGCTTAATAGAGCTTCGGGAGACACTGGTTCAGGTCAGGGCCAAGGAGGTTACTATAGGCGAGGATGGTGTTCTGAGACTTCAGGACCACTTATGTGTTCCTAATGTTGATGGCCTGAGGAAGAGGATTCTAGAGGAGGCAAACAGTTCTAGGTATTCTGTTCACCTTAGTGCTACGAAGATGTATCGTGACTTGAAGCAGCATTACTGGTGGAGGTGGATGAAGAAGGACATTGTGGAGTATGTGACTAGGTGTCTTAATTGCCAGCAGGTGAAGTATGAGCACCAGAGTCCAGGAGGCATACTTCAGCAGATGCCCATTCCTGAGTGGAAATGGGAGCGCGTCACTATGGACTTCGTGTTTGGGTTGCCTCGGACCTTGCGGAAGGTTGACGCAGTTTGGGTCATTGTGGATAGATTGACCAAATCGGCGCATTTCATTCCGGTGGCTACCCAGATAGACCTCAGCATAGTGTGCCGGTGTCCATTATATCAGATCGAGGTCCTCAGTTCACCTCGCACTTCTGGAGATCATTGCATAGTGAGATGGGTACCCAGATAGACCTCAGCACATCATTTCACCCTCAGACTGATGGTCAGTCGGAGCGTACAGTTCAGATATTGGAGGACATACTCAGGGCATGCGTGATTGACTTCGGAGGTCAGTGGGACCAGTTTTTTCCTTTGGCCGAGTTTGCTTACAATAATAGCTATCAGTCTAGCATTGAGATGGCACCATTTGAGTCCTTGTATAGTCGGCGATGTCGTTTTCCTATCGGGTGGTTTGACCCTGGCGAGGCTAAGTTATATGGCACCGACCTGGTGAGGGATGCTTTGGAGAGACTGAAGCTGATTCAGGAGAGGCTCCGCACAGCACAGTCCAGACAGAAGAGTTACCCGGATCAGAGGGCGCGTGATGTATCATTTATGGAGGGAGATAGGGTCTTGTTGAAAGTATCACCTATGAAGGGTATTATGAGGTTTGGGAAGAAGGGAAAGCTGAGGTTGTTTACGAGCTGGCCGTGCCTCCTAGTTTATCAGAAGTTTATCAAGTTTTTCATGTATCCATGCTCCGTAGGTACCACACCGACTTCTCTCATGTGGTTCATTTCAGCACTATTCAATTGGATGAGAGGTTGGGCTATGAGGAGGAGACGGTTGCTATTATTGATAGGCAGGACCGCCAATTGAGGTCAAAGAGAGTTTCTGCCGTAAAGGTCCAGTGGAAGGGCCAACCAGTTTTGGAGGCGACCTGGGAGTCCGAGGAGGACATGTGGAGCAGATATCCGCACATATTCAGTACTTCAGGTATGATTCTAGACACGTTCGAGGAGGAACGTTTGTTTAAGAGGTGGAGAATTTACCGACCGGTCGGTCGTTTTGTGTTATCGGACCCTGTTCCCCTAAATGAAACTTCCCATAGCGGCTTATTATGATTTATGACTTGCGGGGACTGGTGGTCCGGTATTAGGAGGTGTTGTCGCGCCCCCTTTCTTCCTCGCGGAGATCGGGTTTGTGACATTGGTTGGGACAACTCATTCCTTTTGGGAAAGGGGGTTTGCACATTTTGAAGAGTCGCCACCTAACAATTTTAACAGTGTGTTAGGGCACCTAAGGGGTTCAATTATAACGACGTTGCTAACCAGAGACTTGGGTAAGGGCTTGAATTATCCTAAGGGAAGGTGTTAGGCACCCTCAGGATCCACACGTGTGGTTCCCGGCCGAATGGTTTCGTGAATTTGGTAAACGATAGCAAATAACAAATAAAGGCTCAAATCAGAGGGGATTTAAGTCTTAAACATTCAGATGTTTGAAAATGGTAAAGGAAATTAGACTTTGGAAAGGATTACGAGCTAAGCATATAAAAGGTGTCCTAGGTTTATAATAATATGGATCACATCAATGCAATACCCGGTAATCACTCCTCGAAGAGGGGATACACGTGGTATTAGCGCATCGGTCGTCATATCCATATTCTACCCTTTCCCACTCCGCGAAGGTGATGAAAGCACGTGTTGGTCACGAAACTTATTTCGTGCTATTACCCGTCCCATCCTATCAGTTCTGGAGGAAGTTAGGGACTACTATTCCTAGAGGGTGAGTACTAGGTTGGACCCCTAGTTTTAAAGGGAAAAATTCTAAACGACAAACAAAACAATTAGGACTGCAAATACAGGGAAACATATAGAGGCAGATATGAGGCTTAGATATTCCTCCCCAAATTATACACATAAATAGCACGACTAAAACAAAAGTAAAGTCTTTAGCTTCAAGACCTAAAGCATGATGTCTTGGCGAGAATACAGTAATGAGGCAGTGTTTTTACTGAGTTTTAGAGAAAAGGATCTCTACCAGATTCAGACTATCGATCCTGACCTATTATTAACCAAACAACACACAGAAAGAAGGTAGATATCCAGTTTTAATAAGTTTAATACCTAAGGCTTTCCTAGGCTTATTAAACCGCTCCAGTTACACTATTTTAGCTTTTTCATAAAATAGTAGTTAGACAATGATGAGTCTGTTTTTAACCAAGATAAAGGGGGTGGTTATTTAAACGAGTATGAATGCAAGTCCTACAAAACATGATATCTAAATGCAGGCAGGGTGTTGAGTATGCAAACCTATACATGATGTTCTAGATGCATGAGAGCTTTCATAATTGGAATCTATTTTTAGCGAGACTCATTAACACATTTTGACTAAAACAGAACATACAGAGACGTGATTCCTTGTTAAGTTATTGAAACCTAATACATGATTTCTAGGTATTCATAGCAGCTATTTATTTTAACACATGATTTTGGCATAGATAACATGATCATGCTGAGAATGAAATCCTAAGGGGATATGATTTCTAAGATGCAAAATTTGACAATAATTAGTTATTTAGCCTAAAACTGGATTTCTAGATGAAACAATTGCGAGAATGCTGAAACAATAATATTATGACAGCCATTTTCTGTTGTTATCCAACTATAAACATGATTTCAAAGTGGATATAAGTATGATGAGATGCTGACATGAATGGACCTAAGTATCATGATATCTAATGCATGTACGACAGGTATTCCTAAGCATGGTGGCTATTGCGCATATATGAACGCAAACCATAAGCATGGTTTCTACCCATATCTATACTAAGCATGCATACCCCACCCATTTCACTATCCGGCCCCAGAATCATTTTTTACAATTAATTATTACATACCAGCATTGCACAAATTTCATAAGTAAATAAGGAAATTAAGAAGTTAAACTATAGAGAGCCTAACAATAAGCCCAAATCCTCAGATCCAACAATGTCATATGTCATGACCTTTTATAACCCAAGTGCGTCAGAGTTCCTAAGGACCTCAGAGGATCCAAGGAAGCGCTCACACCCAGGTACCCTAGCCAGGAATGAGTAAGTGCAGTGTGGGAATGCCAGCCTTGTGTGTCCGAGCTCAATGGGTACTCAAATGGTCCCCAAGGCAGTGCTCACACGAAGGGGGATGAACTTAGAAACTAGGAGTGGAGATATATGCTCATAGTTTTTAAAAAGAGTTGGGTTGGAAATAGTTTTCTGAAATAAATGTTTTGATATAAGTCTTGAATAACAACATGAGAGTTTGCTCTTATGAAAAACCGATTTGAGGAGGAAAAGAAACAGGGCATTCAGCAACTGACAAACACATAGTGTAGGAAACAAACATAGTCAGGGATAGGGGAACTGGGATAAATAAGTCACATAGTGGAAGCAGATTTGCACACAAGGAGACCTTAGAGTAGTATTACAGGACCTAAACATTCATAGCATAGTTCATCATAGAGTATTCATGCTAGGATCCCAAATAGCATCAAATTGAGGGGTATAGCGATTAAGTATCAGGAATGCATGCTTATAGTGTCAGGAGTCAGGGGTAAGGCAGAATCATAGTGAAACACATGAGAAAGCAATACACATGATGAACAAAAGGGAAAAGGAGATCATATTGATATAGTAGATAGTCTAAATGCAAGGCAAGCAGCAGAACCACAAATAGAAGCATAAGAGGAACAAAAGGAATCGTAATACAAACAGAAACATATTGTTTTGGGTGCTATAAACATAAACTGGAAAACATACCAGTTTTGAATGAAAGACTGGATGCAGAATGAAGAGCAGTAATGTGAAGAATAGTAGAGTAGTAGTGTGTAGATGCAACAGAACAGAAGAGCAGCAGAGCAATAACACAATAGAATCACTCAGTCTTGGCTTGCAGCCGACTGAGTTGCAAGTGACAACAAGAGAAGCAGGACAGTATGTGTGTGTGTGTGTAGAGAGAGCTTAGAACCGTATGCCTGTGTGTTCTTTTTTTTTTTACTGAAAGACCAGAAGTATATTTGGTTTGAAACTATGTAGCAAATAAGGCAAGAGTCATAGTTGCGCAATAAATTATGGAATTATGTACCAGTTATAATCACATCAGCATAAGTAGTCCCTTTAATTAAGGAGTTACTTCAAACGGTTATATGCAAGTTATAAATAAAGAAGGAAATCACACAAAACTGAATATAGATTATAAGGAAACAATTTTGGTATCACACAAGTACAGAACATGTAATAGAGGCCAGGTTCAATAAATTCTAATTAAGGAAAGTAATTAGGAGTCAGTTGGTAACATAGTCGACCATAGAATAAGGCAAGAAAATATTTTAGTGGTTGAAATCAGTAAGGAAATCATCACAAAAGATTGGTGAAAGGTATCAATTAAAAGAAATTAGGGATTCAAAAAAAGTAGCATTAGCTAAAGGAAATTGACACAGATAGCAAACACATGATAGGCAAAAGGAATCAACTCAGAAACCCTAATATGCACAGTAAGGTAAAAGAATCATATAAAGTTTAGGATTCAAGCTAGAACATGTTAAATGATTAAAGGAATCAACAGAACAAACATAATATAAATGGGAGCAGCAAAGAACCAGAAACCCTGATGAACAGAATGGGATAAAATCACATAAACTCAGAATATTTATGGGAAACAAGCACACAGGCGGATTAAGCAAGCATATTATCAAAGACAGACTTGGATACCCGGGATTAGGGCTAAGAAAATTAGGGTTTTGACATAATAACTTAGATGAAGATAAAACTTAAATAAACATTTGAACATAGTGAAAATCGTAAGATAATACTAAATCGGAAGGAAAAGCCGTTTTAAAAAAGGGCTTATGAAACCCTAGTTTCAAGACGAAGACTATTCAAAGTAGAAAAGCTATTTCTTTCAAAAAAATGCGTGGAAAAGCTTAGTAATACCGTAGATCTAAGGCAGATCTAGAAGAAATTAAAAAGATATAGGAGTTAGGGTTTAGAGGAACCTAGAGAAGTAGGAAAAACCTCAAAGACGTCGCCGGCTTAAGCCGGAAAGGTTGTAGCTATTACTCAGACGGCCCGGGGAGGCCGAAAAGTGGCATGAGGGGTCCTGAGAGGTGAGTGAACCGCTCCAGGTTCTCCTGAGGGCTCTAGGGTATCACTGGACCGGTGCAAGGTGGACAAATAGCCATGAGACGATGAGGAGCCATGGTTTCTGGTGAGAGAACCAACCGGAGAAGATGACCGGGCTCCATCAGAGGAGAGAAGCCAAAGGAGGCTTCTAGAGAGAACTATAGAGTAACAGAGAGAGATAGATAGAGAATGAGTGTTGAGATAATGAGGGGTCGGAGGGGGTAGGTTGAGTTTAATTATAGTAACTTAGATCTAGACCGTTGATCACATATGACCAACGGTTCAGATCGGGCGTGTGGTTGGGTCGGGCAGGAATGGTGTTTGGGTTGGGTTGGAGAATGGGTTTTGGGTCAGGTGGGGGTTGGTTTAAAATTGGCTATAATTTAAATAAGAATGGGCTAAACGTTAAATGCCCTATTAAATAAGATAATTAATTAATTAAAATAGATAATAATTGTAAAAAAAAATAAAATTGAGAACAAATAAACAAAATTAAGGCGATTGACTAATATATAAAAATATAAATGATCATTTATTGATTTTAAAATGGTAAAAATGTACATTTGTGCTATAATCGCAAAAACTGTTGAAATTAACTAAATAATGTCAATATTGGCTAATTTGTGAAATAATAAAATCCTAACAGAATTAAATAGGATATAAATAACATATTGAGCAAGAAAATGACTTTAAATAACATCATTTATGAATAATTATGGAATATAAAGTGTTAAATAAACAGGAAAATAATTTGATAAAAATACGAAAAATTGTGAGAAAATACCAGTTACTGTAAAGAGTGATTATGAAAGTATATATGTAAGTTTGAAAATAGTTTGAAGAAAAATTAGGTACCAACAGCTGCCCCTCTTTACCCGGAAAGGATGTAAGAGTTGTCGGGTAAAGATATGATGGCCAATTTTGACCGGATGGAGATAGTATGAAAGATTTAGGTCGCACCTTGACTTCTGAGCTGCCTACATATCCCTGGTTGTACAGGAATCAGGACATATGTAGTTCATGAGTCACCGGCTAAGTATACCGATGAAGTCTTACAAGGACGGACGCAAGGTGCAAGGTAAGGTGAACAAAATGGCTTACGGGGTAGTTAGGAGAACTGGAGCGGTCCACCCCTGCTTGGTTGGCTGTTCTTAGTCGGATTTCCTGCAAACGAATAACAAGCATAGATTGTGCGTAATTTAAACATGATGTATATTCCCATTAGACTATGAATGATGTCTTCGGACGGTTGAGGATGACGTCCTTAGACCATGGTGTCCTGGGCCATGAATCGCTTGATGCGGGATTCGCAGGCTATGATATGACGTTCTCGGGCCATGAGGATGGTGCCTTCGAACCATGACGCCTTTGAATAATGATATGCAAAATGATAAAAAGAGATCCTCAGGCCATGACATGGTGTTCTCCGGCCATGAAGATGGTGCCTCCGAACAATGACGCCTTTGGATAAGTTGGCAATATTTTAGGCCTTGAAGATGCAATAGTATGATGCTGACAAGACAGAGCTTGGTCTTGCAAATTCAAAAGGGCGAAGCTTAGCCCGAAAGGAAGCAAATGATAGAGACAGGGGATGCTTTTCAAAAGTAAGTGGGAGGCAGTATTTAGTCTCGGAAGGCAGAAAGGTAGCGTTATGCAATATGCGGATGCAGATGGAGACAACGTTTAGTCTCGGAAGGTAGAAAGGTAGACTTATGCAATATGTGGATGCAGATGGAGACATCATTTAGTCTCAGAAGGCAGAAAGGTAGCCTTATGCAAGATGCGGATGAAGATGGAGACAACGCTTAGTCTCAAAAGGCAAAAAGGTAGCCTTATGCAATATGCAGATGCAGATGGAGATAACGTTTAGTCTCGGAAGGCAGAAATGTAGCCTTATGCAAGATACAAATGCAGATGGAGACAGTGTTTAGTCTCAAAAGGCAGAAAGGTAGCCTTATACAATATGCGAGGAAGGACGACAGAAATTCTTAGTTGGCGTTAGTTGCAGTAGAGCATTGTGATAATGAAGCATCGTTTGTGCTGATAATAAATGTTGGCGTGTGCGATGAGTTTAAGGAATGATGTCTATCCTTTCAGCGGATAATATGTTTTGGGGCTTCTGCAATTTGTGCCTGCATCCAAAGAAAGATCGTGAGTTTTGTATGGGGGAAGGTTAGTTCGCATTCCCGCTGGACCTGCTTGGCTCGTTGGCTTAATCCAATGATATTGTCTGTATCATTGGGGTAGCGTTCGTTAAACAAGTTGTTTCAATAAATATGCATGATTTTGTAAAAGTGTAATATATAATCTAGAATAGTTTTTAGATGAACCGACGACGTGGCACGGCTTGAGACATTGCAACCTCTTCTACTGCGGAATTTTGAGGGTCCTCCTCAAAATTCTGCCCCAGTTTGCTGGGTAGTTTCCTCTGACTGTTGCTCGTGCCGTGATTGGCTGAATTTGCTTCGAAATTTTGAGGGTCCTCCTCAAAATTCTGCCCCAATTTCCAATTGCGGGGAAAAATATATTTTTATTGAATTGTGACCGAACCCATAGGGCTTCCTACATATCCCCTCTTAAATGGGAATCAGGTCAGGAGTGGTTCAAATTACATCATTGAGGAAGCATGAAGATTACACATAGTAGCGCTTGACTGCATCTGAATTGATTGGCTTGGGCCAGACTTCTCCGTCCATTTCTGTGAGTATAAGTGCTCCACCTGTCAGCACTCTATGAACCATGTACGGACCTTTCCAGTTAGGAGAGAACCTCCCCTTGGCTTCATCTTGATGCGAAAAAATTTTCTTTAATGCCAGTTTCCCTGGTGTGAATCGTCTTGGCTTGACTTTCTTGTTGAAGGCTATGGCCATTCTGTTCTGATATAGTTGACCATGACATACTGCATTCATTCTTTTCCCGTCTATGAGGGCTAGTTGGTCATAACGGCTTATTACCCACTCTGCATCGCTGAGCTCAGCTTTCTGTATAATTCTCAACGATGGGATCTCCACTTCGGCAGGAATTACAGCTTCTGTACCATAAACTAGCATATAGGGAGTTGCCCCTGTTGAGGTGCAAACTGTGGTGAGATATCCCAATAAGCAAAATGATAACTTCTCGTGTCACTACTTGTGCCTTTCTATCATCTTTCTTAGTATCTTCTATATGTTTTCTGAATCTCCTAGGTTGATGCTTTCACTCTCGTCCGGGTTGGACTTAGGTCTGTTCTCAAAATTGTCAACTTCTTTGACAATCTCGTCAGGTATGTCATCTTCTTCTGAATCTACGTCCATTTGTTGTGTTGTCTCATTGCATTTCACAGTCATCGGTTCATCAAGACAGGTAATAGTAATGTTTTATAAATAAAGTAATGACAGAAAACAATAACAATAAATATTAGATTTCATAAGAGAAATTCAGAAGATGCTTTGATAGATTGAATAGTTGTTTTGAACATTGGAGATCTTTATTGCAGAAATTAAAAACAAATGCAGGAAAATCATTTAGTAAATAATGCTTGTTTTAGCCTTGCTACCTTGAGGCTCGTCAGGCTTTGATTGTCTTGATAGACCAGTTCTTGAGATATGCCCCCTTGATTACAGTCTGTATGGAAGAGCCTTCCTCCCCCTCCCCCTCGAGGACAACACAACAATCCATATCATCATTCTATAGAAACAAGCTCCTCATTGCTGCAAGTAACCGTAGATTGTGTCAGCTTGCTTGAAAGTCTACTCAAGATGAGGTATCGGCTGTTCCAAAGGGTAATAGGTATTGCGCCAAGGTGGAGACCAGTCATTGAATTCCTGCCAGGTGTACTCATACCCCAGACCGAAAGTGGTGCCATGTTCCTTGAGCTTTATAGGCTTCGTGATCCCTTGGAGGTTTTTACCGAGACCTTTGCCTGACTCATATCCTCTCCAGTTCAAGATGCTCTCGATCTTGTTATCCCACCATTTATCCTTGTCGATGGCATTGACCCGTCAATATGGTGGTAAGTTCCTCCGCCTATCTTCCTTTTCCCGTCAATCATCGAAATAGTTTGACGGCTATAAACGGGGTTGCTACCATCGCCATGAATAATCACCTCTTGGTGGTTCCACTCGAATTTTACCTCCTGATGTAGTGTTGATGCTACGGCTCCAGCAGCATGAATCCAGGGTCGTCCCAACAACAAGTTGTAGGATGCCGGAACATCTATCACCTGGAAATCCACTTCGAACCAAGTTGGTCCCATCTGTAGACATAGACTGATCTCCCCCATGGTGGACCTCTGAGAACCGTCAAAAGCTTTCGCATTGATCTCCCCATACTTATCTCATGTAGACCTTTACCAAATTTCTTGAGTGTTATCAGTGGACAGATGTTAAGACTGGAACCTTCATCGATCAAGATTCTTGTGATGAAATGATCATCGCACTGCACGGCAATGTGCATCGCTTTGTTGTGCCCCAATCCTTCAGGTGGTAGGTCATCCACATGAAAGTGATTTTATGACTCTTTGGTACTTGGCCTACCATATTGTCCATTTCCCCACTAGTTATGTTGTTGGCACATATGCTTCACTCAACACTTTCAACAAAGCATTTCTGTGTGTTTTGGAATTCTGCAGCAGAGAGAGGATGGATATTTGTGCCGGTGTCTTATTCAGCTGGTCGATGACTGAATACTCCTTCGCCTGTATCTTTCTCAAAAGGTCATCGGGACCTGTTTCGATAAAGGGAGGTCGGTTAGCGGCATGCTTGCTTGACTCGGCCAGATGCTCAGGGGTGTAGACCCTACCAGTTCTCGTCATACCCTGCGCTGCGACAGCTTCCTCAAACCTGACCTTGCTTTTCCTTCCTGCCTCGGCTGTGTAGTCCCAAGGAATACCGTTTGAATAGAAGGGTGTCATGGTTGACATTGCCACCGGAATTGGTGCAGCCATTTTTATTTCAAACGGAATGTGTGTTTGGGGTGGCAAGACTACGACCTCGAACGAAGTTGGTGTATTTGCTGGAGATACAAACTCAACTTCGATTGGCACTGGTGACTTTGCAAGTGGCGCTGCTTCAAACTCAAATGGCATATACATATTCACCTCAGAGGCCTCAGATGGCTGAATCTTGATTATGATCGGTTTGAGAGTGACTGCGGATTTCATTGGATCATCGCCTTCCGCGATCAACCCGATTGACCCCTCGGGATCCCAATCATCTTCTATTCCAATCATATGGATACCTCTACCCTTATGGTCTGGCAGAGGATTATCGCGAACGTTTGGAGCGGGGTATTTTTCCACAATAATATTGTTGTCAATGAGAGCATGTATTTTGTCCTTCATAGAACGGCATTCTTCAATGGTGTGTCCCTTCATGCCGGAATGGTATGCACATGATTTGTTTGGGTTAACCCACTGAGAGAGATTCTCAAGGGTGGCAGCACGGATAGGTGTAACATAACCAGCAGCTTTGAGTTTTTCATATAGCTGGTCAATGGGCTCGGCTATGGTGTTATATTGCTTTGGAGGACGGCGATCAAAATTGGGACGAGGTCTAGGGAAGTTTTGGCGTGTAGGAGGGGATTGGTAATGAGATGGCTGGGAATTATAAGTGTGGTGGGAGCAGGTTGTGGATATTTGGGCGAAGCAGGTTGATGTGTGGGTGGTGGAACTTGGTAGGAAGGTGGTGGAGTTTGGTAATTTGGTGGTGGAGCTTGGTAATTTGGTGAGGGATGATATGTGATTGGAGGTGTCGTATAGATTTGGTACTTTAGTAGGGACTTGGTTCTTTGTGCAACCATTACGGCTCCCACATCTCTCTTCTTAGACACAGCCTTGTTAGTGGCATGCAAGTCTTCAACATTTGTAACCATACCGCTTTTAATACCTTCTTCAATCTGCTCTCCCAATTTTATGATGTCAGAGAACTTGTGACCCTCAATCATCATTAACCATTCATAATATTGCGGGTCCTGAACTCGGACAAAGAACTTGTTCATCTATTCTTCTTCTAGAGCAGGTCTGACTTTAGCGGCTTCGGACCTCCAGCGAGTAGCATATTCGCAAAAGGTTTCTGTAGGATTCTTCTTCAAATTTTGAATGCAGAACACATCTGTGCATTCTCTGTATTGAATCTAAACTTGTCCATGAAATCAGACACCATGCTTACCCAGTTTGACCATTTCTTTGGGTCTTGGATGATGTACCAAGACAGTGCATCTCCCTTCAAACTCCTCATGAACAGCTTCATGCGGATTCTTTCATCTTTTGGTCCCTTCAATACCCTGAACTCGGCTGGTCAGTTTCTTAAGCTATTCGGCCAGGTTCCTGATAAGTAAATCCTTTTCGTCAGACTCGGACGCCTGTGGGATAGGCGGGGTGGAATGGGTCATGGTTGCCACATATATGGGATTGTTATAGGTGTGGAAATTGTCTTTTGTAGGGTTTTGAGGTTTTGGGATGAGCAGTGGGGTGTTATTTGAGATGTGGCAAGCATTGTACTGTGTCGGGAGAGTTTGGTTCTTTGGGGGAGTGGTGTGATGGTTTTTATGTCTTGGGATATTTTGTGGAGGTGTGGGGTTTTTAACATTTGGAAGGTTGACATCAAGGACGTTGAGGGAAAATGACAAGTTGGCCAGATTCCGGACTTGATCTAGTTCTTCCTGAAACTTCAGCAATTTTTGTTCAAGTGGCGACATGTTCTCATGCAGGACCTGAATACCTCGGCCATCATTGGCCATTATCCGTTCAATCACATTCTCCTTTCTGATGCCGCTGGACTCTTCCATCTTACTTTTGCCTTTGTCTTTTCCCTTAGGAGGACTAGGGGGAGGAGTAGATGGAGGGCCCTTGGATCTGGTGCGATAGGCTGATGATGCCAGAATGTACGAACTAACCTTTGGGGAGGGGAGTAAGAAAAAATAAAAACAAAAGGTAACCAAGTCAGTGAGGACTATAAAAAGAGTATTGCAGTATTTAAACACATAATGTGGAAATGAAAGTGTGTCCTAAGTTAGGGACCTCTTTGTGTCTGAGGTAGGCCTAGCGAGAAATTGATTTGGAGAACTTAAAATGCTAAATGCCTCATTTTATTGATAATAATATAGACGAATCTCGAAACGAGAGATGAAAAATAAAATCACTAATGGCCATTGGCCTTATTACATTGATAGAAAAATAAAGACATTCCTATTTACTTGGTCTCAGAAGAACCTTCCCAAGATTCGGGATTCCTGCTTTCTTCTAGCAGCTTTCCCAGCTCGCGAAGTCCCAGCAGCAGATAAGTTCTGGCTAAATATCCCCCTGCAGCTCCCTCACCCTTTTGACAATCTTCAACCCTTTTGATGAACTTTTCTTCCAAATCGATTATACCTCGATCCAAATATCCCAGTCTTTTGTTGGCGCTAATAGACATGTCTTTCCATTCCTCGATTAGTCTTTTATTGGACTCATGTATCTTGTGGTGATCATTCTCATTTTCCTGGATCCTTTTACGCAACTGGTTGAACTTGACTTGTGCTTCATCCCTTTCATCTACAACCCTGTGACCTCGGACATACCTTGGCTTGCTCTGACCACCCAGATCTTCTTCTAACCAACCCGGATAGAAAGGGGTATAACCGGCGTGATACCTGTCTGGCTCGATGGTGTCTTTCTCGAGTATAACCTTGCAGTGCCATAGGTGCTGAGCTTGGCACTTGTGAGGACTGTCATTATTTTGAAATTTGGCTCGGAGATGGCTCATCTTCTCGACCCTAGGGATGACTTGTTTCCTTCCTGCCTGCCTCATAACTCGAAGAGGGACGTACGGATCAAATGATGAACTCATCCGTTGGAAACCATTCAAACATCCACTGAACCTGTTCTTCAATCAGGTTATCAAAGAGCTCAACCCATCCTTCAGTGTCCTCAGGTTGAGCGAACATGTCAGGGATATAGTTCATTCGCTTTGGGTGATGGAAAGAGATATTGTCATCCCACATTCGGCGGTGGATGTCCTGTCGATATTACCCTTTTTGGAGATGTTCTACAAGCCAGAGTTGGAGTAACAGATTGCAACCTCCAAAATGCTTTGCTCCTTGTTGACATTTTTCTAAAGCCCGGTACATATATGCAACGATCATGGGCACAATGTTGAAATATTACCCATTTAAACCTTCCATTACGGTCTTAGTTACCATGGCTAGCCTGGTATGGATCCTTTCTTTCTTCATCGGGAACACGATCAATCCCAAATATCATACCATAAACACGAACACTCGGTGATGGACGTTTCCCAGAGAGGTAATAGCAAACTTATCGTCATAGGTACGGTATAATTTGTTGCAGCCATACCGTTCATACAGGTAATCAAAAGGAATGTACGAATCCTCCAGACATACCAATTCCGCGTCCTTTTTCAGACCCATCATTTTGAGGAAACTTCTACCTGTGCGGTTTCCCATACTAGGTTAACCAACCCTCCTATCTCTTTTATCAACGGTTCCATTCCGATGTTCCCAAAGCGGAATAGAGATCTTTCGCGATCCCAGAACAGGGTAGCAGCCTCCACTATCATTTTGTTAGGCTGGATTTCCAGAAGAGATGGTAGATTACCCAAATGTTTCCTGACGATAGCCTTGTCGCTAGAGTGTAGATCCTCCCACCAACTCAGCAATTTTGGGTGGATGTTGGAGACCATGCCGAATCTGGGGACTTCGTGCCTCATTTTTTCTGCAAAACAAATAGGTTAGGCCTTTACCCCCACCGGACTCAACTATTTATCGTCATTAATCAGCAGGAAGCATTTAGTTGTCCAAATAAATGCACAGAATGTGAGGGCGTCTGTTTGGGTTCAGGGAAACCCAGTGGAGTTTTGGATAAGGCTATCTTAAAAGCTATCATGCGGACAACACTTTAGATTTGACTAGGTTTGACCATGATGCATGCAACATTTCGGCAGAGTAAGGTTTCTATGGTGTTTTAGACTGGTACCCTTGAGCGGACAACTCAAAGGGGAAAGGAACGTAACTGTTGACTGCACCGTTGATCGACTAGTTTTACCACTAATAAGCCTTTCCTAATTTAGGGGGTGATAATATAGGAAGGTGAAACCACTCATCACGCATTGCTATAGTATTTTGTTTGGCACGAGTGGAGTATGAATGTTGAGCATGATTTATGCAATAAGTATTAAAACATGTTGTCACGTATTTTGCACGTTAAAGAAAGCGGTAAAAAAATAGTAATAATGATTTAAAGCAGTTACTAAAAGGAAACAAAGAGACATGTCAATTACGTTTGAAAATAAATACTCGAAGTAAACAATTAATTACATGCAACGGGAATGGGAAAGGGTGCAAGTGTTTAAAATAAAGGCATAAATTCACGAACAATTCGAAATGGTAAAAGCCTATAATCCCCAGCAGAGTCGTCATGCTGTCACGCCTCTTTTCTTCCTCGCGGAGATCGGGTTTGTGACATTGGTTGGGACAACTCATTCCTTTTGGGAAAGGGGGTTTGCAAATTTTGAAGAGTCGCCACCTAACGATTTTAACGGTGCATTAGGGCACCTAAGGGGTTCAATTATAACTACGTTGCTAACCAGAGACTTGGGTAAGGGCTTGAAATTATCCTAAAGTAAAGGTGTTAGGCACCCCTCAGGATCCACACGTGTGGTTCCCCGCTGAATGGTTTCGTGAATTTGGTACAGATAGCAAATAACAAATAAAGGCTCAAATAAGAGGGGATTTAAGTCTTAAACATGCAAATGTTTGATACGGTAAAGGAGATTAGACTTTGGAAAGGATTACGAGCTAAGAACATAAAATGTGTCCTAGGTTTATAATAATATGGATCACATAAATGCAATACCCGGTAATCACTCCTCGAAGAGGGGCTACACGTGGTATTAGCGCATCGGTCATCATATCCATATTCTAACCTTTCACACCTCATGAAGGTGATGAAAGTGCGTGTTGGTCATGAAACTTATTGCATGCTATTACCCGTCCCATCCTGTCAGTCCTGGAGGAAGTTAGGGACTACTATTTCTAGAGGGTGAGTACTAGGCTGAACCCCTAGGTTTAAAGGGCAAAATTCAAAACGACAAACAAAACAATTAGGAATGCAAATATAGGGAAACATATAGAGGCAGATATAAGGCTCAAATATTCCACCCCAAATTATACACATAAATAGCACGACTAAAACACAAGTAAAGTCTTTAGCTTCAAGACCTAAAACATGATGTCTTAGCGAGAATACAGTAATGAGGCAGTGTTTTTACTGAGTTTCAGAGAAAAGGATCTCTACTAGATTCAGACTATCGATCCTGACCTATTATTAACCAAACAACACACAGAAAGAAGGTAGATATCCAGTTTTAATAAGTTTAATACCTAAGGCTTGCCTAGGCGTATTAAACCGCTCCAGTTACACTATTTTAGCTTTTTTAGAAAATAGTAGTTAGACAATGATGAGTCTGTTTTTAACCAAGATAAAGGGGGTGAGTATTTAAACGAGTATGAATGCAGGTCCTACAAAACATGATATCTAAATACAGGCAGGGTGTTGAGTATGCAAACATATACATGATGTTCTAGATGCATGAGAGCTTTCATAATCGGAATCTATTTTTAGCGAGATTCATTAACACATTTTGAATAAAACAGAACATACAGAGACGTGATTCCTTGTTAAGTTATTGAAACCTAATACATGATTTCTAGGTGTTCGTAGCAGCTAGTTATTTTAACACATGATTTTGGCATAGATAACATGAGCATGCTGAGAATGAAATCCTAAGGGGATATGGTTTCTAAGATGCAAAATTTGACAATAATTAGTTATTTAGCCTAAAACGGGATTTCTAGATGAAACAATTACGAGAATGCTGAAACAGTAATATTATGACAGCCATTTTATGTTATTATCCAACTATAAACATGATTTCTAAGTGGATATAAGTATGATGAGATGCTGACATGAATGGACCTAAGTATCATGATATTTAGTGCATGTACGACAGGCATTCCTAAGCATGGTGGCTATTGCGCATATATGAACGTAAACTATATGCATGGTTTCTACCCGTATCTATATTAAGCATGCATACCCCACCCATTTCACTATTCGGCCCCAGAATCATTTTTTACAATTAACTATTACAGACCAGCATCGCACAAATTTCATAAGTAAATAAGGAAATTAAGAAGTTACATTATAGAGAGCCTAACAATAAGCCCAAATCCTCAGATCCAACAATGCCATATGCCATGACCTTTTATAACCTAGGTGTGTCAGAGTTCCTAAGGACCTTAGAGGATCCTAGGCAGTCCTCGCACCCAGTTACCCTAGCCAGGAATGAGTAAGTGAAGTGTGGGAATGCCAGCCTTGTGTGTCAGAGTTCAATGGGTACTCAAATGGTCCCAAGGCAGTGCTCACACGAAGGGGCTGAACTTAGAAACTAGGAGTGATGAGATTTGCTCATAGTTTTTAAACATAGTTGAGTTGGAAATAGTTTTCTGAAATAAATGTTTTGAAATAATCCTTGAATAATAGCACGAGAGTTTGCTCTTATGAAAAATAGGTTTGAGTAGGAAAAGAAACAGGACAATCAGCAACTGACAAACACACACAGTTTAGGAAACAAACACAGTCAGGGATAGGGGAACTGGGGACAAATAAGTCACATAGTGGAAGCAGATTTGCACACAAGGAGACCTTAGAGTAGTATTACAGGACCTAAACAGTCATAGCATAGTTCATCACAGAGTATTCATGCTAGGATCCCTAATAGCATCAAATTGAGGGGTATATCGATTAAGTATCAGGAATGCATGCTTATAGTGTCAGGAGTCGGGGGTAAGGCAGAATCATAGTGAAACAGATGAGAAAGCAATAGACATGTTGAACTAAAGGGAAAAGGAGATCATAAGGACATAGTAGATAGGCTAAATGCAAGGCAAGCAGCAGAACCACAAATAGAAGCATAAGAGGAACAAAAGGAATCGTAATACAAACAGAAACATATTGTTTTGGGTGCTATAAACATAAACTGGAAAACATACCAGTTTTGAATGAAAACTGAATGCAGAATGAAGAGCAGTAATGTGAAGAACAGCAGAGTAGTAGTGTGTAGATGCAACAGAATAGGAGAGCAGCAGAGCAATAACACAATAGAGTCACTCAATCTTGGCTTGCAGCCGACTGAGTTGCAAGTGACAACAAGAGAAGCAGGACAGTATGTGTGTGTGTAGAGAGAGCTTAGAACTGTATGTCTGTGTGTTCTTTTTTTGTTACTGAAAGACCATAAGTATATATGGTTTGAAACTATGTAGCAAATAAGGCAAGAGTCATAGTTACACAATAAATTATGGAATTATGTACCAATTATAATCACATCAGCATAAGTAGTCCCTTTAATTAAGGAGTTACTTCAAACGGTAATATGCAAGTAATAAATAAAGAAGGAAATCACGCAAAACTGAATATAGTATATAAGGAAACAATTTTGGTATCACACAAGTACAGAACATGTAATAGAGGGCAGGTTCAGTAAATTCTAACTAAGGAAAGTAATTAGGAGTCAGCTAGTAACATAGTCGACCATAGAATAAGGCAAGAAAATATTTTAGTGGTTGAAATCAGTAAGGAAATCATCACAAAAGATTGGTGAAAGGTATCAATTATAGGAAATTGGGGATTTAAACAAAAGTAGCATTAGCTAAAGGAAATTAACACAGATATCAAACACATGATAGGCAAAAGGAATCAATTCGGAAACCCTAGTAGGCAAAGTAAGGTAAAAGAATCATATAAAGTCTAGGATTCAAACTAGAACATGCTAAATAATTAAAGGAATCAATGGAACAAACATAATATAAACGGGAGCATCAAAGAACCAGAAACCCTGATAAACAGAATGGGATAAAATCACATAAACTCATAATATTTATGGGAAACAAGCACACAGGCGGATTAAGCAAGCATATTATCAAAGACAGACTTGGATACCCGGGATTAGGGCTAAGAAAATTAGGGTTTTGACATAATAACTTAGATGAAGATAAAAACTTAAATAAACGTTTGAACATAGTGAAAATCGTAAGATAATACTAAATCGGAAGGAAAAGCCGTTTTAAAAAGGGCTTATGAAACCCTAGTTTGAAGACGAAGACTGTTCAAAGAAGAAAAGGTATTTGTTTCAAAAAAATGCGTAGAAAAGCTTATTAATACCGTAGATCTAAAGCAGACCTAGAAGAAATTAAAAAGATATAGGAGTTAGGGTTTAGAGGAACCTAGAGAAGTAGGAAAAACCTCAAAGACGTCGCCAGCTTAAGCCGGAAAGGTTGTAGCTCTTACTCAGACGGCCCTGGGAGGCCCGAAAGTGGCAGAGGGGTCCTGAGAGGTGAGTGAACCGTTCCACGTTTTCCTGAGGGCTCTAGGGTATCACGGGACCAGTTCAAGGTGGACAAATAGCCATGAAACGATGAGGAGCCATGGTTTCTAGTGAGAAAACCAACCGGAGAAGATGACCGAACTCCTTCGGAGAAGAGAAGCCAGAGGAGGCTTCTAGAGAGTAACAGAGAGAGATAGGGAGAGAATGAGTGTTGAGAGATTGGGCGTGTGGTTGGGCCAAGTAGGAATGGGTTTGGGTTGGGGTGTAGAATGGGTTTTGGGTCAGGTGGGGGTTGGTTTAAAATTGGCTATAATTTAAATAAGAATGGGCTAAACATTAAATATCATATTAAATAAGATAATTAATTAATTAAAATAGCTAATAATTGTAAAAAATTAAATTGAGACCAAATAAATGAAATTAAGGTGATTGGCTAATATATAAAAATGTATATGATCATTTATTGATTTTAAAATGGTAAAAATGTACATTTGTGCTATAATCGTATAAACTGCTGAAATTAACTAAATAATGCCAATATTGGATAATTTGTGAAATAATAAAATCCTAGGAGAATTAAATAGGATATAAATAACATATTGAGCAAGAAAATGACTTGAAATAACATCATTTATGAACAATTATGGAATATAAAGTGTTAAATAAACAGGAAAATAATTTGATAAAAATACGAAAAATCGTGGGAAAATATCAGTTACTGTAAAGAGTGATTTTAAAAGTATATATGCAAGTTTGAAAATAATTTGAGGAAAAATTGGGTATCAACAGGTGTTTAGAGCGCTATAGGAACATTTGGTTCCTTAAGGTTGGCCTTTAAGGCCAAGTTTGACTTCGGTCAATATTTTGGGTAAACGATCTCGGAATCGAGTTTTGTTGGTTACAATAGCTTTGTATGATGATTTTGGACCTGGACGTATGTTCGTAATGGATTTCTAATGACCCGGGAGCGTTTCGGCGCCCAATATTGAAATAAGAAATTCCTTAAGTTCCTATTGTGGTTTGGGACGTGTTTTTGTTCTATTGAGGTCCAAATGGAATTCCAAGATCGGGAATAGTTCCGTTATGTAATTTATGACTTGCCTACAAAATCTGGTGTCATTCCGAGTAGTATAGGTCGGTTCGGCGAAGTCTAGAAAACTTAAACCTCCTAAGTTTGGTTCTTGGGGTTTTGAGGTGTGATTTTGAGTTTTAACGTTGTTTTGGGTGTTCCGAAGGCTCGAGCGAGTCCGTATTATGATGGGACTTGTTGTTATATTTTGACGGGGGCTCGGGTGGGCCCAGGTGCCTCCCGGACACCACACGAGGCCAAAAACCAGCAGAAATGTGTGACCACATGTGCGGTTGCCCAGTCGCAGGTGCGGACAAAATTCCGCATGAGCGGAGCCGCAGGTGCGGTCTCCACTCCGCAGGTGCGGGTCAAGGCTTCCTAGTCCATTTCTGCAGGTGCGAGCCCTTGCTCGTAGGTGCGAGACCGTAGGTGCGGTCCTCGAGCCGCAGTTGCGAAAACACTGTCAAGATAGTGTGCTTTTATACACGGGTTTTAATTCATTTTTCTTATCTTCTTCTTCTTCCTTGGGTCGATTTCCACCATTTTAGAGGGGCAAATGACCTGGTTATTGAACGTAAGTAAATTCTACTCTAATTTTAGCTTCATGCTTGGATTACAAGCTAAATGAACTACCTAAATTAGTGAAAAATCAAGAATTGGGGTAGTAACCTAGGGCTTTCGATAATTTGAGAATTTACCCGTGAATTACCTATGCAATCAAGTAGAAATAATGTATTAATGATCCTTGGGCTATGGGTGAGTATTCCCTTCGGGAATTTTTTGAATCCGAGCATGTGGACCCGGGGTTGGATTTTAGAATTTCTTCAAGAATGGTGAATTTGGCTAAGCAATAGGAGAATTCCCTGCTTTGGATATAAATTGATATATTTGTATAACATTTGGCTAGTTTCGAGTCCTCGGGTGTAGAGTTCGGAGTTTCGGGCGCGTTCTCGGTCCGAGGAGTAAATTCGACACAAGGTGAGTCTCCTTTCTAACCTTGCAAAGGGGAAACTGTCCCCCTAGGTGATTTTAATGCTATATGTGATAATTGTGGGGACTACGTACGTACAAAGTGACGAGAGTGCGTACGTAGCGACTATTACTATTATGTCCGGGTAGTTAGGCCCACATCATGCCTTTTGCTTTACTTGATACGAACTGTATGCTAAATGAATTAACGTTACATGTTGCTTATTTCCCCGAAGTCATGGAATTTTAGAAAAACTTGTAAGAAATTGTTCACTGAAAGGTATTTTCTTTTAAAAGGAATAATGTGTGTGCATGTGACCGCCTCGCAATTTACTTTCCGCGAGCGAAGTGTGATTCCCCCCACTCTTATGGGAACGGGCCGTACGCCACGGCGGATTGAGAGATGCACTTTTGGTACAGGCCGTTCGATCCTCGGCAGTACATAGAGAGGATTGAAGAATGCACTTTTGGTACGGACGTTCAATCCTTGGCAGTGTACGGACATGACTATCTTATGACTCCGGCCAGTTGTCCTTACCCTACATGCGTATGATTTAATTTTTCTAAACTCATGGATATTGATTTGACAGATATTTTGGGGAAAGTGAAGTGGTAATTGTTTTATTCATTCCCAGTACCTTCATTGGATTTCAGTACCTTACATATATATTTGTTGCTTCACTGCCTTTACATGCCTACCGTTTCTATTATATCCTGTTAAATTATATTTTTGGACCTTAGTGAGTGTCAGGTCGACCTCTTGTCACTACCTCTTCGAGATTAGGCGGGATACTCACTGGGTACATACATATATTTATGTACTCATGATGCACTTATGTACTTAATTGTACAGGTTCTGAGACTGGTGCATCTGGTTATCCGACGGAGCTTGACGTATATTCTGGACCTGACTCCACGGTGAGCTGCCTCCCTTGGCGATTCTCAGCAGTACTATGGAGTTATCTTTTGTTTGTTTCTGTCTACTTTTTTCAGACAGCAGTACAGTTGTATCATCTTTTGTATATTCTACTAGTTCGGCTGTCGACTTGTGACACTAGTTCCTGGCACACACATAGTAGACTCTATATTTTGGGACTGTATATATTGGTTCATGATCATTGTGGTTGTAATTAAGTTGGTTAATGTATCCGATTTTAATTAAATTATCTAAGCTTAAAAGTTTTGGAAATTTGTAGGGTTGGAATGTCAAATAAGGATAATCTCACTAGTAAATAACTTTTGGCTTGCCTGAATTCGGTGTTGAGCGCCATCACGACCGTGTTGGATTTTGGGTCATGACAAATTTAGTTAATAGTTAATCAAAAGTCCTCGTGGGTTCGACATCCGACTTTTAGTCACTTTATTACTTGACGACCGCGTATACTTGTGTGGGTGTGTTTGTCCGCAACAAGTTTTTGAATTCCTTTAGATCATTAGTAGTATTATATTAGTATATTAATTTCTTATTTTTTTCAGTTTCATATTTTTGTTTTTTATAATAGTGTAGTATTTTAGGTGATTAACTTTATAATAAAAAAATGGACTTTTCCCGATGATGGATCTCCTAGATAGTTTTCTTGAGGGATTAAAGTCTAAACAAAAATCCAAAAATACGTCTTTTAGCTTTCTTTAGGTAGTAATAATCCCTTGTGGTTTTTCTTTGTGCCTCGGTTCTTTTCCATGGATGTAGTTTGAACCGGGTAGTAGTATTTGTTTTATTATTTTTAGAGTAGATTAGAATTTAGGGAATAAATGGAGGAAGAAAGATGAGATTCCTAGGCGCCCTTGACTTGTTTGATAGTAGCATATTTAGGCGTCAGCATGTGTAGTATCTTCCCTATGATTTGAAATTATTGATGATGCCTTGCTTACTTAGATAGCATGTTCTGTGACGCCTATGTCTCATTTACATGACTTGTGTTCACTTTGCGCTTAATTCTTAATATCCCGTGGCTTTGTCAATACTTGCATTAGTTTGAGAGTCAGAATGAGATCTTTCTTAGTGAGCCATCTGCCATGTGTGGTGAGATTTTTTGTGTAGTCCATGTCATTGTACTTGTGTCTAGAACTTGTCCCATATGTGAGTTGAAGTGAAATTTGAGGTGATGCTCGGTTTGAAAAATGATTTTAGGCTTTCTTTGATCTTTTTGAACTTATTGCTTATCATAAATAAAATTTATCCCTAGTTACTGTCACGACCCAAACTGATGGGCCGCGACGGGTGCCTGAGTCCTACCTATCAAACACCCCTAAACATGCATCTAAAATTTTAACCCTTAATAGCATATGTTGAATTATGGGAACATTATACATGAAGAAAATCTGCACAAAAGGCATACATACATATACGTACAACATACGTAGGACGAGCCCACAAGGCTGCTATAGACAACTATATATCTCAAAATGGGAAGCCGGCAAGGCCACATACTATCCAACTAGACATACTGTCTACAGACCTCTAATAGATACATAACTGTACAAATACGCGTCTGAGCCACGTCATTCCCATATATTTCTATATACAAACGTATCGTACCAAAATCAAAAGTAGCTCCGGATCAAGTGGAGCACTCCAACTCTCGCTGATCAAGGATCCTAAGAAGGGGGACCGTCAGTTCTCCTACTTGCACCAGCGGGCATGAAACGCCGCATCCCCAGGCAAAAGGGATGTCAGTACAGATAATGTACTAAGTATGTAAGGCACATAAATAAATACATAAGAGACATGGAAGAGATATAGATTAATTGACTCAACGTGTATGTCTGGATAACTCTGTAATAATAAATCACTTTTAGCATCATGCATACGGGTATGAATGTCATGTCGTGCATAGGTATATGTTTCATAACATCATCAGCCTCTGAGGGCCTCCCATCATATTATATCGGCCACTGTGGGAAAAATCATCATCGTATACCAGCTGATCAGGTGGTGGTGTGTATATAACGCCATAACCTTTCTCGTATCCCATATATATATACATACATATATATGCGTATATAACGCCGTTTGAACCATATTTCAGCCACTGTGGGCGACATCATCATCATATACCAGCTGATCATGTGGTGGTGCGTATATAACGTCGTAACCTTTTCCCATATCCCATATACATATATTTACACATATACGCGTATATAACGCCATCTAGTCATGGGTCAATGCACATGTATGAAATGCATGAGAAGTACGTAATAATCTCAATATTCCTTCCGGATAAACTTTTCCAACTGCGTATTATTTTGAGACCCATTAACAGAAAATAATAATAATTCTCATGGGGAATCAAGAATATAGACACCTCTACTATTTCTATGAATAGAGTAATTTATAGAAACTGTGTATTTGCTCGTTTCTTCAGTATAATTTGGACCATGCCAAAAGAAATAAGGGATAGCCTTAACATACCTGGAATAGGAAAAACATCCGTATAATATTTTTGGAAAAAGTTGCACCGTACTTCTTTAGAACCGCAAAATTTCTCCGTTGCTAAAAATCTAAAGATTCCCGTTCGATTTTATTTTGTACGAATTGATTGCAAGAAGAACGTTATTAACTTATCATTCTAGTTGTAATGTTTGAGAATGAAATTGTTGATGATTAGGAGAATGGCTATCGTTGAATCATAGTTGAAAGAGTTTGGTTGGAGAATGAGTAATATTCTGATGGTGTAGTCTTTAGTATGAAAATGTAAGAATGGAGTGAATGTCTAATGTTATGCCACTTAATCAAGAAATGACTCTTAGTCATTTATTTAGAAGGTGGATAGCTGCCAAGTGAGGTTGGGGGTGGGATATTTAATCTTTATCCACTTATTAGGTAATTAGGTAATGTCCCGTTACCCGGTAATTAACTAATTACCCGTATAATTAAAAATTATCACAAATTACTTAAAATTCTATTTATTTTTAAAAAATAATTCATATATACTTTATATATATTACTATTGTGGTCACATGGTACATTTTTTGGTACTAGTTCATAATTATCGGGTATTATCGATCGACCCTTATTTCATCCCAATTGTCCATTTTCAACGAAACTCGTTTTCTTTAATCTGTATACCCCTTCATCCTTCAAAACACTTATTTATCTTTTTTTTTTAAATAACATAAATACGTTAATGTCAAAATGATCTCACTCCCGAGTCCACATCGGTTAACTGAAGATGAAACGTTTAACGTACAAAAACGCGAGATGTGACATCCTCCCCCCTTAGAAACATTCGTCCTCGAATGTTCAACTCCCCGGGATCTATAGAACTTTGGCAGGGTCGTCTTTGTAACAAAGCTACTATCCACTCTTCCTGTAGTAAGTCAATAAGTTGATGCCACATAGGACTATTATCATCAATAACGATAATGGCCTCACACGACCAACGACAATAACCAACACAAGAATTATACACGTACCTTACGATTGCGATGTCCTAGTCCAACCCTTTCTCGAGGAAATAGGTAGGGATATCTAGACTTTATGTCTTCCTCGGCCTCCCAAGTCATTTCTTCCACATTGTTGTTTCTCCAAAGTACTTTCACGGAGGCTACCTCCTTATTCCGTAGCTTGCAGATTTGTCGGTCTAGGATGGCAACAGGAATTTCCTCATATGGCAAGTCCTATGTAATATGTAGATCATCCATGGGCACCACTCGGGTAGGATCGCCAATGTACTTTCGTAACATAAATACGTGAAAAACTGGATGGATAGACTCCAACTCTGAGGGAAATTCTAACTCATAAGCTATTTGGCCAACTCTCTGAATGATCCTATAAGGCCCAATATATAGTGGGCTAAGTTTGCCTTTCTTGCCAAAACTCATCACACCCTTCATAGGTGACACCTTTAAGAATACCCAGTCATCATCCCCGAACTCTCTCGTCGTCGCACGTTCGAATATGACTTCTGACGACTCTGAGCTGTCAATAGTCGATCCCGGATAAGCTTTACTTTTTCTATGGCTTGCTGAACCAGGTATGGCCCATGTAATCCAGATTCTCCAACATCGAACCACCCTATAGGCGACCTACACTTCCATCCGTAAAGATCTTCGTATGAAGCCATCTGAATGCTGGAATGGTAGCTATTATTATACGTGAACTCAATAAGTGGCAGATGATCATCCCAGCCACCTTTGAAGTCTATCACACAAGCTCGCAGCATATCCTCCAGTGTTTGAATAGTACACTCATCCTGTCCGTCTGTCTGGGGATGCAATGATGTACAAAGACTTACTTGAGTCCCCAATCCCTTTTTGAGGGACCTCCAGAAGTTAGCTGTAAATTGAGTTCCTCTATCCGAGATAATAGATACAGGAACACCATGCAGTCGTACTATTTCCTTGATATAAAGTCTCGCATAGTCTTCTGAGGAATATGTAGTTCTAACGGGCAGAAAATGGGCTGACTTTGTGAGCCTATCAACAATCACCCATATCGAATCGAACTTACGCTGGGTACGAGGTAAGCCTACGATGAAGTCCATATTGATTATCTCTCATTTCCAAGTCGGAATCTTCATAGCCTGCAAAAATCCACCGGGTTTTTCATGCTCAATCTTAACCTGCTGACAGTTAGGACACTGAGAAACAAATTCTTCTATATCCTTTTTCATTCCATCCCACCAATATATTTCCCTGATGTCATGGTACATCTTTGTTGCTCCTGGATGGATAGAATAACAATATAGTGAGTTTCTCCCATAACCAGCCGACGCAGCCCTACCACATTAGGCACACACAATTGCCCTTGATAGTTGAGGACTCCATCTTCTGTAATTTCAAATGGTGTCTTCTTCTTCTGAAGAGTGGTGTCCCTATAACGAACTAACACAGGATCCTCGTATTGGCGTTCCTTTACTTCAGTTACTAAAGAGGATGTTGTCGTATCTTGAATAGTAATTCCAATATCACCTGAATCCAGTAGCCGAACTCCAAGACTAGCTAGTTGATGAACCTCACGAGATATTCCCCTCTTTTCTGGCTGTAAATACGACAAGCTACCCATAGATCTACGGCTGAGGGCGTCAGCTACTACATTCGCCTTCCCCGGATGGTATAAAATCTCAACGTCATAGTCTTTAAGTAGCTCCAACCATCTCCTTTGACGTAGATTCAATTCCTTTTCTTGAAGATGTACTGGATGCTTTTATGATCCGTACAGATATCAACATGAATGCCATACAAGTAGTGCCTCCACATCTTTAGTGCATGAATCACCGCAGCTAATTCTAAACCACGGGTCGGATAGTTCTTCTCGTGCTTTCTTAGTTGTCTAGAAGCATAGGCCACAACCTTACCATGCTGCATCAGCACACAACCCAAACCAATGCCTGAAGCATCACAATAGATAACATAACCATTGGTCCCTTCTGGGAGCGTAAGAACCAGTGTTGAAGTTAACCTGTCCTTTAATGCCTGGAAACCCCGTTCACAAGCATCAGTCCATTGAAACTTTACTCCCTTCTGAGCCAACTTTGTTAAAGGTGCTGAAATGGAAGAAAATCCTTCCACAAATCTCCTGTAATAATCCGCCAATCCAAGAAAGCTACGAGCCTTCGTCGGTGTTATGGGCCTAGGCCAAGTCTTTACTACCTCAATATTTTGTGTATCCACCCGGATGCCTTCACCCGAAATGATATGCCCAGGGAAAGTTACAGAGTTTAACCAGAATTCACACTTAGATAATTTTGCATACAACTTCCTTTCTTGTAGAACTCTGAGCACAGTACACAGATGACCAGCATGCTCATCCTCTGAATGAGAATATGCCAATATATCGTCAATAAATACAATTACAAATAGATCTAAGAAAGGCCTGAACACACAATTCATCAAATCCATGAATACTGTCGGGGCATTGGTCAGACCGAATGACATAACCCGAAACTCAAAGTGCCCATATCTAGTCCTGAATGCTGTCTTCGAAATATCTTCATCCTTAACCCTCACCTGATGGTGCCCGGACCTTAAGTCTATCTTTGAAAAGCACTTGGCGCCTTGCAACTGATCAAATAAGTCGTCAATCCTCGGGAGCGGGTACTTATTCTTGATCGTCACCTTATTCAGTTGCCTATAATCAATACACATTCGTAAGGAACCATCTTTCTTCCTTACAAACAACACAGGTGCTCCCCACGGTGACGTACTAGGTCTGATAAAACCTTTTTCAAGCAAGTCCTTTAGTTGTTCTTTCAACTCTTTCAGTCCTGCGGGGGTCATTCTATAGGGAGGAATAGATATTGGGTGAGTATCTGGTGGTAGGTCAACAGAAAACTCAATTTCTCACTCTGGCGGGAGACCTGGAAGTTCATCAGGAAAGATATCTGGAAAATCATTTACCACAGGGATGGACTGAATGGTTGGTGAGTCTACTTCCACATCTTGAACCCGAACTAAGTGATAAATACATCCCTTTCTAATCACCTTCCTTGCCTTTAGATAGGAAATAAATCTACCTCTCGGCGATGTCGTGTTACCTTTCCACTCCAAAACAGGCTCCCCCAGAAATTGAAATTGGACTATCTTTGATCTACAATCAACGTTGGCATGACAAGAAGCCAACCAATCCATACCCATTATAACATCAAATTCTACCATATCTAACTCGATTAAGTTTTCTATGGTAGGTCGACCATGAACTATTATTATACAACCCCTATATACCTGCTTAGTTATCACCGAGTCCCCAGCAGGTGTAGATACCTCAAAAGGTTTAACCAACTCAAGTTTTATTTCAAACTTGCAACCAATGGAGTAACGTATGATAAGGTGGAACCTGGATCAATCAGTGCATATACATCATGGGAGGAGACTGATAATATACCTGTAACAACATCAGGCGATGACTTTTGGTCCTGTCGTCCTGCCAATGCATAAATGCGGTTCTGAGGGCTGCTCGAGGTAGATGCTCCGCCTCTGCCTCTACCATGACTCATTGGTGCATGGGGACCTTGCCCATGGGGGCGTACTGATGATGACGATCCAGCTACAGATCCCACTGGCTGAGCTATGCTAGGATCACCTCTCATTGAACATTCCCTCATAATTTATCCCGGATAACCACAAGTATAACAAACACCTAATCCCATACGGCACTGTCCGGTATGTTGATTGCCACATTGAGTACATTGTGGCAATGGTTGCCTCATCTGATTTGACTCACCCCTATACTGAAAACCTGAGGCCCTAAAATTATGACCAGGCCCTGAATATGTAGAACGATCAAATCTTATCTTGATTAATCGTCTCTATCAATCATGAACACTCTATCTACCATAAATCTCTCTCAAGTAATTATGATAATTTACTAGACGCACTCTCTCAAGTTACGCTAGCTAGATTTCATTACAGTTCACTTTAGATTGCACCCGAGGTATCGTTATCTCTAATCCAACCTCTAAACTTCGGTTATGACTTTCGTCTATACTCTAGGAGTGGTGGNGTAGAAATCGATGTTTGTCACTTCTATGGTGTTTTCTTGTTGAATCCTTCTGAATTCTCTCTGTGGCTTCGAATCCCCTAAAATTTTGTTGTTTGGTGTCTATTTATATGTTTAGGGCAAACCATAACCATGTAGGAGACTTCTATTTCAACCAGGAAACACTTAACTCGTCAAAACTCGGACTTGGGCGAAACTGGGGACCCCGGGCGTTTGGGCTCTAACGCACCCCTAAAGCCAGGGAAGGCCTGGCGTTAGAGCCCTAACTCCCCCCTAACGCCAGGGGGTACCATGCCTTATGGGGCAAACGCCCCCCTAACCCCAGGGGGTGCCAGGCTTTAGGAGGCAAACGCCCGGCTATTGCCCGGGCGTCTCCTTTTGCGTATTTTCGACGTATTTGCATCCCTTTAGCTCCGTTTCCATCTCCAATTCACCTACACATAAAATAAACTCTATTAAGCACATAACAAGTGTATTTTTATCATTAGAGCACCTCAAATGTAAGGTATATCACATGCTATACTATGCAATTTAGTATCGCATCAA